>JTDE01021738.1:0-13514 GCA_014338405.1 Paragonimus skrjabini miyazakii | reverse complement strand
TTGAAACACATTTCCACAGGAAGTTTTCATGGCTGTTGCGTTGTGTTCCCGGTGTTTGTTAGGTTTTGTTGACTGAGTCGAACTGGGTGTTGCTTCTTGATGAGGTTTGTTGCTCTTTCCTCGCCAGAATGCTTACATCTACGGTTTTGATCTCTGGACAAATGACAAAACGAAATGGGCACACAGCAGCATGATCCAAGTCCAGGTGGTTGCTACAAAACGCACGACAGACTTTAGCAAAGTGATGTCACCTGTAACTGACTATTGTATGACCGAGTTGAACCCATGGCTGAGAAGCTCAGGTCGGTGTCCATGTGATACAATGCCTTTTCCTGACTAGGAATGCCGTACTCGAAATATAGAGATAGTGAGATTGTTGCAATTCGATCTACGGCTTACGAGGGCATAAACAGACAACAGAATAACTGCTAGTGAAACGGCAGACAACGGAACGACGTTCAACGGTAATGAACAACTGACTACGAAGTATGCACGACTAATTCCTATCTTCCCGGCCAACCCAACCACTCGAGGCTAATGCGTAAACACATAAAAATGACCGGCCTCTTGACAGAGTCACTTTTGTGTCACTCAATCCGAAAACAACCCGGTCACAAACTAGATGACATTTAAAGGGTTTGTGACCAATCAGAAAACAAGGACAGGATTGAACCAGACAAAGATCCAGGCAGTACAGTGATGTCCCAATTGAAAGACGAGCGTGTGGGCTGGGTGTTAGAAATTGGCGCAAAGGCTGAGAACGTTGCTGAAGGGCGAATTGGCACATGATCTTGTCGACCATGAAGGTCACTTCGAACAGAATGAGGTAGGCCTTTCCAAAGGCAAATGAAAACGGTTTTTTCGGAGAATTAAGTTCTTCCTCGACAGAGGTGAACATTGTTGAGACAGTCTTTCGCCAGTATCAGTGCGTTGTGTCTGGACACTAACCATATCTTCCAGCCACTTCTCCTCTGGAGAAAGACGACCAAGCTGAGCATTAAGGTCACTCGCTAGTATGATGATGTCAGATTGTTTATTCTGCTTCAGAAGGTCAATGAGAGTCTCATCGAACGCATTCTTAATAGTATCCGAACAGCCATCCCTTGGGGCGTACGCGGATGTAATGAATGAGCAGCAAATTGTCTGATTGTTGTTAACAAACTTTAGCCAGTGTATTGAGTCTGACAGCAAGCAGGCGACTGTTCTTTGGGATCTAGTCAAGCAAATATTTTCGTCACCTTGAAATCCGTCTAATCCCTACTCTAGCTTGTCCACGAGATTCAGCTTCGGTATCTACAGAAACCCTAAGAGAGAAACCAGTAAATCGACGGTTATCCGTAGATGGGCGGAAGTGAATAACGGCGCGTGGATTCGCGTTTCCGACACATAGCATACATCAGGCTCCGGACATTGAGGAGTACTTGCCAAGGCAGCCTGTTGCCTGTCTTCTCCAAAAGTGCGCACAGTGAAAGCGTCAATGTTTGCTGGTTACCCTGGCTCTAAATTACAGTCATCACCCCAAGGTACGGAAACTAAAATAAAAGATTTTGAGGCAAATTAAAAGGGGAAAACTCTAGTGAATGCTTAATGTTATTAACGAATATGCATAACTTCTGTTACTTCCGGGTAGCATATGCTTCGGAAAGAAGTTGATTTGATGGACGTCACCCGGAATTTTTGACTCGAAAATGTGACCCGCGAGACAACAAGATATAGGGTTTACTTGAGAGACTGTACCCGGAGCCAGTGGTTCAGGTATCTGACTCAGTTGATAGTGCAAGGTTTGTCTATCCCGAGAACGCAGTGATTAAGAATAATGTCTGATTCTGATCACTCCTGTGTGCAGAGAATGTATCCAGTACTACATCAGAATTTTGAACGATACCGAAGGCTTTTCCACCATATTAGGTAATACGCCGGCGATCACGCTGAACCGTTGGGTGACCGGAATGCTCATTTGTTTGGGGACAGCCCTTTTTACTCCCTTTCTCTATATTCGGTAGACAAGATTGCCACAACCGTAAAAATAGTTATGTTTATAGGATCGTACCTCACTGCCTTTCCTACACGGGCAGTAGTGCGGTACTTAACCCTATGAGTCTATCCGCCATTTTTATGATTACTCCCTTCGGCCTATCTGACAAGGTTGTACCTGGTGGGACCGAAGTCCTTGTCAGCATAACCCTCCGGACCGATAGAGTGCACCTACCCGACCACCATGCCAAGGTTGCAGAATAAACCAGCGAGACAACTAATCACATGCGCCTTACACGAGACCTTTTTATTTGTCACACAGTGCAGTCCACCAGCGAATCCGGATAAACCCAACCTCACTCGGTGTTCAGACAGGTAGACCGCATCAGGACCGCGTAGATTGCTTGAAAGAAGTGGTTAAACAAATGGAGAGAACGCCAGGGAATAGTCTGGTGAAGTTCTCATTAACTCTTGATTCCATTGGCTGTCTTGGGGTTATTAGTAGAGCTATAACCCACGGCTTGTAATTGTGAGTTAGGATTCAGTTCGAGCACGTTGGAATTAAAATTGACCTTAACCCGCCCATTCAATTATGGCTGATGAAGCAGTGTAGCTGGTTATAACGTTTCGTATAATCCTCCATTGAAACACCAAACCTTCAGGTCCTCCGTAATTGACCATCTTTTTTCATTTGAATCGGCCACATCGCTTCGTTTCGCTTGGGTGGCTAATGAGGCGTCCTGAGATTAACGCTCACTAGTAGTCACTCTGATGATCAAAAAAGGAGCAAAACGTCATGTGATAACCAGAACGTTGTCCATCGTTTCCATTGTGCGCACCAGTGTAATTATGCTACTGTCTGTGAGAGTGTCAACTGCACGAAGAACAGGCAGGTACTCCCATCTGGTCGTCACCATATCGGTCATATTTTCATTTTGCTTCAGATTGCAACATAGTTACTCATTTTTGGACTCAAACACTGCTTTTGGTTAGGCTTTACGTAGTGCTTCTTATTGTACCTACTTTGGAGAGTTCCTATGACATTTATCATTGTATGCCCTACTCCGAATGTGCAGTACGCATTTTCGCATTCGATTCTCCTTGTAATTAGGACGGCTATCGCAATATCGCCAGGCGCGTCCCCAAGTTTTAAATCGGGAAGTGACTAGTCATTGATGTCAGCTCCAAATATGCAGGAGAGTAGTACTGCCGGGACATGGTTTATCCATAGTTCTATAAAATGCCACTCAAGCTCCTATGACCTTGTGCCTTTTACCTTGCCGCAAGACAGAGCATCTACCTCAATGTGAACGTATGAGGTTTCGAACAGTTCGCTGTCTGAATGGTGTACAGGTCCTCCCGACCTACTGAAATCCATCAAAACTATACCGCTATGTGATCAAGCTCTAGCTGAAAACTCCCATAGTCATTCAAGTTTCCCTTCTTCGGAATGACACTAGAAAAGTAGCATACCTTTGGCGCAACCCGTAAATTTGTTTTCCTAGACAAGCACTCATCGAGCGGTCGATGGTTCCAAAGCAGTTGCTGTCATCACACCTAGTTTCTATCTGCTTAAAACAGTTCTTTCTTACCATCATAGTAGTTGGTACTCCGTCGGATGGTTTTTTCCCCTCATTCCTCATTCTTGTTATCAGTATGATCATAGTTAAGCGTTGAATCATTTGTCAGTATCTGAACCTGTGATTTAAGCTGGGATGGCAACCTCGTTATCAAAAGTATTTAACCCGATCATCTTAAGTTTTGCTTTGTTGTCTTACAGTACGACGTAGAACTGTTGGTCTAAGCGGGTCTTACTGACATAATGATGCAGTGAGTGAAAGACGAAAATATCACACACTGTTCCGGACAATGACACCTAACCGGATTGCGTTAGTGTACGTTGTCCATCTCCTTAGATGGTTCATATCAAAAGGTCAGTCATCAGATTATGAATAGTCCTGAGTTGCCCTAAACAGCATTTGGTAAGAAGTGCATCCGGTTGTTATTGTGAACGCTTTCGTTAGAGTTAATTTCCTTCAAGACCCACCAATAGGACGTCTGGAAAAACTGCGGTTTAATTGAGCTAATGGTTCCCTTCATTTGCTGTCGGTGACGAATACATCTGTGAAAGTAAGGTTGAGCAACTCAGTGTCTATAATGTTTTTTTAGGGCCAGCTTTTCAGGTTCATGATTCACAAATAACAGGCTAAGTAAGATATCGTGCACGATAGTCAGGACAGGTTGAATGAAATTGATTCAGTGTATCTTCTCCGGATGTTTTGTGCAAAGCGCTCCACCAGTTGAAATCGTTTACCTTTGCGCATTCGATTTTGCAGATACCTATATTAGACTTTACAGTGGAACCGAGTTCTGTTCTCTTTAATTTACTATTCTGTCAAAAAAAGTATCCACCGATAAAAAAACTTATAAAATATCATCAGTCCGTCCTCGAACTTTTATTGCAGTGTTCTTATCTCAACAGTATGATCACAAATGATCCTGTAAGCTCGCTAATTTGACAAAAACTGATTGGAAATGACGTCACCTGAACGACATTTCAGATTAAAGCACATGTGCACAAGTTTGTCCAGGTGTCGTTTGTATAGGCTGCATTATTGATAGTAGTTTTTCGATGTGTGCATTCGGTTACTTTTACCTGAGTCTGTACGTGTGCTTATGCTTAGGTGCGGGTTTCGTCGATCTGGGTTCGTACAAGGTTGTCAGGCAATGTTATATAGGTGAACAACGGACGAAGCTGAATGACGTGTGGCCTGTCCTACTCGACTTGCCGGGCATGGGCGGAATAGTTTCACGGACAGTAGTGCGATTGCGTTGTTATTTGACAAGTTCACATTTCTATCCATTGTCTGGTTAGGAAACGGATGTCGTTGAACTGCACTTCCTGATGAGTTCATTGTATCATCACCGTGACATTGAGCTTTGCACAACACCTCATACCTTTCTTTTATGAAAAAAGTAGCCTGAATACGTCTGCCACTGCTAATTTGTTCATCCAGAATTACAAGGAAAGTGCTCCTGTTTCGTAATTAATCATCATTAGACATACTTCATCTGGTAGATAAAGCACATAATTTGATTTTTTATCTCGATTACATCAATTTTTTAGATTAGTTTTGCTGAATCAACCCTATCCTCTCTCTAACTTGGGTCAACTGCTCAAGGATATTCGAATGTGATCACGGCTATGAAATGTTTGTCAATAATACATGAGTTACCAAAGAATAAGAGTAGTATTTTAAACTTTCTGTTGTCGAAATTCTTTATGTGTTACCTATTGTGACGTTTGAAGGACCTTACTTTACTTTTGTGAACTTGTTGGAAAAATGTTGTCCACCAAGTACAGGATAACCTACATGTGACACTTTAGTTTCATCATACCTTTAGCAGGAAAGTATTCGCCCAACGCTGGTTTCACAAAAACAATGTAACTCATCGAGTGTTTTTTTTTAAAACGAAGCTTTTTCATATGTATTGACTTTGTGGATTGCTAGACATCTGATGAAAATCCGTGTATGCATATTTCCTACAAAGCGGCGTTCCTTTTTGTTTTATTAGGTCTGCTTAAAAATATCCCGATGCAAACTTCCCTTTTATGTAGAGGTTCTATGATAAATACTACATGGGGTATCTCTGAGAATCGCCACAATTGTCACTACAAACTTTTTTCATATTTTTTCCATTTCTACTCGGAGATTTATAGTCTTTAACCTCTATGTTGGTACAGCTTACTCGGCTAAATTAGTATATACACGTAAAGCCAGCATGTGTTGGTACTCCGGTTTTGCTTGAATGATAGACACAATAGGAAGGATTTCTGGTACAGCGTATCTCTGGCGTACACTTTTTCGCATCTCATGTACTTACTGCAGTCCAGTCGACGTTGTTCCACTAACGCAAAATATTAGTGAAGTTACACACTCGAAAATGTAATGTCATCTAATCCTCACTTCGGCTTGGTGCTCAGGAATTTCTTTTTTTTCACGTAGAGTTGAGGTTTCAACTTACGATTGTTTCCGCAATCTGAAGAGATTCCATTTTGAATTCCGTAGCGTACACAAAGACGTGTTTCATGCTGACTTAAGTTCGGTAGGTTCCTTCAAACAAGTCGCTATATCCCAGTCTGTCGTGTTTATGATTGTTGTGCTCGATTGTTCAACTGTTATTCTATCTCATAAAAACTCACACAGGAAAAAATTGTTTCACTACCCGCACTCTTACGTTTCTCTTATCTTTACGTATTGTTTTTTTTTGCATCTAGTTCATCCTACCCAACTTCTTAGAAGCCGGGATGTCCTCGGTTTACGAAAATCCATATTTTTCCTCTCATCCTCATGTTAAAAGACAGTGAATTAAAAGACATATAAATGGTTCCATAGTAACAAGCGAAAAACGATACAGAGCTTGAACTATATAAAAAATCATTTTTATTGAGGTTTTCTGAAGAAGTACGTTGCGTTCACATGTTTCAATTCGTTGGCCATCTATAAACAAGTCGTTCTTGAAGTGCTCAGTAGAAGATGTCCGTTCTTCCATAAATTCATAAGACCGTATCGATGATCGCGGCATACTTTGTTGATCTGCTTCTCTTTCTTGACTTCCCAAACAATGCGTTCATCTTGATAATTTCTTCAGTATTTCTCAATATGTCACCTATATTTGCTGCTTCATACTGAAATGATCAGTAGTTTCGGTATTCTTCATCGTGACAAACTGTTCTGTGTTTTCTCCGAAATTATTTATCTGTTCGCTCTGCAGCCGTCCATAGTACAGTACGATAGTATGTATTTAGTAGGCAAGATAGTGAGATCATCGGAAATTTGAATGAAACGATACCGTAGTGCGGTGAACAAAGATATTCAGATACCTCCGCAACGAGAATGTGCATTGATATTACAAAAGTGTTAAAACAAAAACTTCACAAATACAGTACAATATCCTATTTTGGTACTAAAGTGATGTTTTCCTTCGGTGCAATTCGAATAAGTTGTATATGTATGCGTATATGTATGTATATATATGTATATATATGTATGCGTGTGTAGCCTCATTATCGTATAATGTTCAGACTGTTTTGTCCGATAAACCTTTCAGTTCTGATGAGAACTGCGATCACACGTCTGTCAACACAACAAATGGCACAATGTTACATTATCATTTCTGGAAGTTCTGTTCTGATGCACTCCTCGTAATCCATTCATATGTTGCTTTGAAATGTCAGTTGGCAGTGAACGATAAATGTTCCGATGCTTGCTCATGTTTTTCTCTAGGCTAATTCTGTGACTGGTCATTTTGGTGCGTAGTCCGTCCTTTAACTTCCCTGTTTTTGTTTCTATTCATTCTGCTCATAGATACGAATGTTGCGACTACGTTTCCGTTACCTACGTTACATCGGATTGTTCGCCTCATACGATTAGATGGGCTTGCACACCGCGCCACTGCCGAATGGCAACAAGCAGACGGACTTGCTGTCGACGTGCCTCGTTGGACATCGGAACCGGATCACTTGACGGATGCATCTACAAGTCAAACACTAGATTGGGCCATCTGTGAAGCGGCTGGTGGCACTAATCTATGTGGCTTGCACACACGTCTTGGGGCATTGGTTTTGTACATCGAAGGTGTTCTCAAGGTGCATTCTGTGATATTACATCAGTTGAAAACTGGTCCACATCAGGCAACTTTCCACTCGGGAGAGGAATCTCTCTCCCGTGATTGTGCAAGTCCGTTACCGGCGCATAGCAACCGAGTCAGTTCCGCGGAGTCTTCACTAACTACCACGTGCCCAACACACCGGGATAAATCCCATCGGAGTCGAAAAAAGAATAAAACATCGATCATCGTTCTTGCTGCAGATCCATCCGTCGCTACCAAGTGTCAGAATAGTCCTTATAGTCTAGGATCTTCTGCGCCTAAACAGAAGGAAGCCGTGTTGCCAAAGGGCAGTCCTCCTATATCTGCATCAGAACACGATCGAAAGTATTCCTGTCTACTGGACCGCAAGTCGGAGAACGATTTAGAAAAACGATCGAAAATGAAACGACTGACAAAATCGGATGAGTTAGAGCCTTGTGACCTTCAGCGGCCAAATGTTGACAGCATATTGAGTGCGGTGACTAACACAGACGCGGAATCTGAGTCGATCGCTTCTAGTGGTCAAGATGTGACCCCGCTGGGAGACCGCGAACGAGTTCCGTCTCAGCGATCAGCTAAAAAATTCAAAGCGAATAAACCTGAGGAATTTGGTGAGGAGAGTTGTACGGGTGAACCGCGGCCGAACCACGACCGATCGAGTAAACTAAAAAGGTCCCACAAGGACGCACCGGCTGAAAAGGCAGGCAATCGTATCAAGACTAAATCGGACGTGGATGTGGCTTCAAATCTGGTTAGCAATCCGACTAAACATGTGCACTCTGAAGCGATGCCTGTCGTTAGCACACCCGTAGAACCTTACCTTCCTGTGGATTCCAATTCACCGGACTATCCTCCTTCCAGCCCATCTCCTCCAGTCCGACGACGGCGTAGTAAAAGTCTGGCCCCTGTGAGTACTATGAAAGGTTCCAATGTAAAAAATGAGTTGTCCGCTAATGGTGCAACCGTGAAAACCAAGAAGCCACTTGCCCGTCATTCTCAGTTTGGTCCTGACTTAGACGATACCACATATCATCCGAAGCGAGTGAGAGCCATCAACTCAAAGGTGTCTCATTCTGAGTCGGATTCCGATAGGTCGAGTTCTCCACCTTCTTATAGACCTTCCGTTCCACCTACGACTGATGAGAAAAAGTCCAACCGTCGAAGCCTTCGCTCGGTTTCTGTTGGGAGAAGCCTGTCAGTTTGTAACGGGCACGCCAGCCAGGGTCGACACGAGAACGATTCCAGCCATAATTCCACTAATGATTCGATCGGGTATAGTCCGACTAAACAAATTTCTGTCGACGGTATCACCAGTAAAGCCAAATCGAACCACTTGGATCCGATACCGGTTTATCGTGTGTCTCGGATTCCCAGCAGTCCTCCTCCGTCGTCACAACCAACGCAGTCACTAAGTCCAGGGAACCACGGTGCATTTAAAACATCGATAGGGTCACACTCAGGCGACTCGAAAGTGGCCTCATCCTGCCATCCTACTGCCAGTTCTTCTGGCCGGTCGGTGGTTGAAACTGTGCCTTCTTTCTACACACGATGGAAGAACGATTCATCAGCTCAGCCAACTAACGTTGCGTCATACGGTTCACTTAAACGACCTCCTACAACTCGCCGTTAGCGTGTCTGAGAGCTCTCTTTCAACTTTACGGGGAACTACTCGTGTGAGTATTCCTTGTGTAGCCTTTATTGACGTTTTTGTATATACTTTCACCATACTTTTTCAAATTGATTTGCCTTGCAGCTATCTGCGTCTTTCACTACTTTCACGTCACATTCTGCTTCAGTTGTTTTGCACACTGTTTGATACTGATGCGGGGGTACTCTTCCTATTATGTTTATGTCCGTGGAGAGTTCGATCGTAGAACTGCTCAGCATTACACAGATCATCGGTTTCACAAACGGCCAAACCGTTTTTTGTACATACATGGATGTGTATATTTGACGGAAAATAGAACCGTTCGGTGTCTGTTTTCTCTGGCGGTTTGGTCTCGTCCGCAGTTTTGTCTTCTACGAATCATGCCTATCTCTCTTTTATCTTTGTATAATACTGTCTATTTTCCTAGATTTTTTCATAATTTACTTCACCACTTTCCCCGCAAATAATACAAAACATCACTCAAGAGCCTTGTGTCTTACTGTTTTTGTCGTAAACTGGTCCACAAATGGAAACATTCAAAATGGTCTTCGTCCGACATAATGTGTGTATTGTTCGTTGGAAGTCGCCCAATCTAACGTCTGCAGCAGAATAGGGCGTCCAACAACTCTAACATTTGCAGCCCTCTTGTGCGACTATGGGATTTGGTCGATTCATGCATATAATTGTCAGAGGTATTTGTTTAAGTTCCCATTCATGATGGTGTGGTTACTCTCGTTTCTTTGATAGGCACCTTTGGCATACTCTTAAACGTGCTGATGTAGATTGATAACTGACGTTTTCTGAAAACTCATGCTTTTTGCACTTCGCTGTGCTAAACTGGAAACAGCGACTTGTCCGACGTGGATCCAGAAACGTAATGCGATGTAATGCTTACAGTAGGGTCTACGAATCGCCGTCCAGTCGTGATTAGAGACATCGACAACCAGTTTCGGTAAAGACCAATTTACTAACTGTTTTGTGTATACGTCTTGTTGCCAGTTGTTACAGGCTGATCAACCTAATACTGTTCGTAGGAAACGTGAAGTGGAAGCTAATATAATTGACATACCTCGGCAGACAGTTCAGCTATTTCAGTTAGGCAGATGGGAGAACCTGGCAATATCAAAAACGCATGAAAAGAGCAAGTTTACACACCCACTAGATGAGAATATCTAAGTATTTTGGGGAAATTGACACTTTTGCTTCGGTTGAGACCCAGACGAAGTGGTCACGTCTAACATTAACTGTAGCGTAGCTATCACTAAACATTTTCTTGAAACTTTTGCCCTGTATTTCAGGGTATCAGTATGGACTAAAGTCAGTAGTAAACTGTTTTCTCTCCAACCCTCTTTATATGGGTCCATTATAGAATGACCTTATAGTTCTGATTGTGACCTGTTCTTCTGATGCTCCAGCCCACTTTGCCGATGTCGTATACAATGGCATTCGAGAGTACTAGCGTGACCAACTCCGGTTAAAACACAGCATTTCGTATTTAGTCGCTTTCAAACAAACTAAAACCTTGTTGGGGAAAATAAGAGCCATCTACTTGGAGAGGGGAAGTCAGCCATTCATCTGCAGGTCAAACAAAACACCCAGGAATACAAGATTCGTGGGTTATGATGCGCCATTTTTTGTAGGCTTGACAGCGTGTGTGTTTACCCCCTGATGCTGCAAGGAAGGCGTAGAGGCAAAGTAGGTAACTAGTTCCGTCGCGTAGGAAACAATGAATGAGGACAGTTCGCTAATAAACTACGGCTACTTTTATTAAGGGGGCGTATGTCGGCTACCGCAGGTTGTCTGTCGCCAATGTGGCTTGATAACTGTGCCAAGACAGACGATGGCCAAGTAACATCCAATTAGTGTCCAGACAATGTAGTGTTTTCCAGTTCATATGCTGTGCGAGCTGCTCTTTTTCTCAAACATGTTGAATGTGGGTAATTCATCTTATCGCCGCTTAACTCTCCAAGTGACTACTTACTTCGCGTGACTCGATGCAATTCCATCCGATGCCCCATACTAAAGGTCGGTTACGCAATCATTTGAAAATTGGCTGCAGTGTGCAAGGCAACCTAGAAACTCATGATCTCATCTCGCAAAGTTGAGTGGAACGGTAAGTCTGTACAACCTTCGAACATCAGAGTGAGGAGGTGGTATGGATGTTCCAACGTTGACGAGTCCATTTATGCACTATCACCCGATCGACTATGAGAAGTAACTTGGTTTTTTGTGATTATACTACCAACGTTTCAAATTACATTTACTTACAAAACGGTCCAATCAGAGTCACAGGTCAGTCCAATGTGATAACTTCAGGGCAGCAGAATCAATACTATGCGGACGATTAATTCGTTTTTCAAGACTGATTGCTTACCTTGATCTGCTTGGCCAGTTGACTCTAACCTTCTGGGTAACCTTTTGGATTACTCTCATGCGGAATGACAGATAATATTGCATAGAAGATAGACACTTTCGAAAAGGTAGTAGCAGAATAAAGGAAAACTGACTACGCTTCTTTTCAGCAGCATGCAGCGAGTGTCTGCAGTATTTTTCACCACAGGTAGACCAACTGGGTATTACTATGGTTATTATTGCGCCCAGGCTGGGAGACAGATTGAGTGCCTGGGCACTATTAATAAATGGAAGTAAATAAGCCCTAACGTAGAACGATAACAAAACAAAGCATTTGTAATTCTCATCCTTTCCTCAGTTTCGGTGCTGTTTGTTAGGACTGTTATATTTCCTCAAAGGAAGTAGGCAAAACACTAACGGCACCGTCCAGGGTTCTGTCTCCCACTGTCGCCGCCTGGTTGTACGTGACATCTGTCCGATCCCAGCCGAGTGGAACCAAATATAACGCCAATTCCTCCGTGTACTTACGTCGCTTCACAAATTGTACACCGTACCGTATCTTTCAGTCATACTCAATGGACATGGTTCGTTAAGCGCCGAATATGCACGCTGAGGACGTATCCAAGACAAATTAATGGGTGAATTGTAACCGCTTCGCATAAAGGAATACTGTGATTCTAACACAGCCTGCCAAACTTCACCATTAATCACGTGATGCTCTTACCATACGTAACTAGTGTTCCTGTGACCTGTCAAAAACCGAAATCCTTGACACTTAGGGACTAGGCACCTGTAAAGCATTACTGAGCACATGCTGACTTGGCACTGCATGCTCTTTAATTAGAAAGATCGTTGTGCCACTGTTTCATTATAACGAAAGACAAAAGACCGGAATGTCAATATTATGCATAGTCTGATAGCGTCACCAAGAGTCATGGAAGAATGATTAATCTGAATGAAGTTTTCGAAAAGTTCTGGCACTAGTGCATCCGCTAGCTGTTTCCAGTTTCAAAGAAACATTTTATGGTTAAATGGGGCAAAGTACATACTACTGCTACTTCTCCAAGCGAACTGACGTGTCCTAAACTTCCTGTGCACCGTTGGTAAAGCAATGCTGTTTAAGTCTACGATTGTGTCCAAGCAAACATTCCGCGTTAGAGTAACCCACTTCTGCATGGGACTTTCGGTTTGGCTTGAGAACAGTTAGCGGGGTCATTAACGTTATACTACGGGACCAAGCTTTCCGATTTATCTAACTCAAAGTGAAAAAGTCGAGTCTTGTTAAGTGCTCTTTTACTCGTATTATTTCAGGTGTTTACAACTGGCGATGGAATATCGCGCATCATTTACATTTGAGCAGATGCGGACTTTTTTCTAGTAGCAATAAAAACAATCCTAATAGGAACACATTAAATTGACTGAAACACCGACGTAAACGTTGAGCTCACAGCTATCGACGCCAGGACAAAGCGATCTCTGGAGCCTACGACAGAAGCATTTACCAACTTATTCTGGTTTGATTCTCTACTCAGTGTTACGCTAAACTCCTGGTTCCAGAAGTATGAGAAACGTTTCAAAGTGGAGCTGTCAGACCTGAACGATGCTATGAATATGAAGCTGCTGTTCCTCAAGCTGGATACATCAGAACAGGAAATTTACATTGAATTTATTTCGTTGATGAACCCAAGGGGTTTCATCTCTGACGAAACCCTCTAGACAATATTCAAAACCTTCGGCAACCAGTCATTTTTGTTTTCCTCGTTACCAGTGCCTGATGCTCGTGAAGGTAGCAGAAGATGACCGAGTGACCTACGCCAAACTAGCTAATCGGGCGTGCGCAATGACCGAAAATCAAGTCAAATTGTGGTGGATTGCCAGGCCAGAGGTG
>JTDE01021737.1:0-21180 GCA_014338405.1 Paragonimus skrjabini miyazakii | reverse complement strand
AGATGGCGGTGTGCTGTAGTCAATGGCGTACCTGCATCCATGCACTTTCTGGTTTTCCCGCTTGGTCGTTTTATTAATTTTTAACCGGATTAGTAACGTTGAGGTGAGCAGCGGTCAGAGCCGTACTACCTTCTGGTCAGGCTCTTGATTGCGGTGATGATGATGGTGTACAAGGACTCGCGTTCCTCTAAGTCAAGTTTCTGAAGTATTGCTCAGCGAAACCTGTACGTGGGCTTATCTTTCGCTTAGTGTTAGCCCTCTGATGAGTAAGTGATTTCTTAATAGAAAGACAGGATTTATCCTCCGTTTCCTAATAGTTACCTTTCCTTTTCGTCCCGTTGGATACAAATGTTACTTGTCTTTGGTCGGTAACACTTGTGAACTAGTTGTTGTGCATGTGGCTTGAGCAGTGCCATACATCTTTTCAATTCGGAAAAGAATCCTTTCGTTCGATGATGACGTCCTCGTAGGCAATTTTTCTCAACGGTTCTTGTTTAGGGTTGCATGAACGACAATATCAGAGGCGCCCATTTATGTGTATGAACATGATATGGTTGATTGCGATGTGAGTTATCTGCGGATCTGCCTTCAACGTTATGAATTTGGCTTGTTCCGGGATAAGAAAAGCCTCAGTATGAACTAGGATGTTAATTTACTCCAAAAGCACTCGGGATATGGTGCGAATAATGTGTAAGCATTTCGACCGCATGCGTGGACAGCGTCATGCGAGTGTGGGAATTTTTACGAAGGCCTGAATCTTTTTCATTTCGGTTTCGTGACGCCTTCTCTTACTTGCAGCTCAGTGTGTGTTATGTGGGGACCAGTTCTTCTTTCGAAGTAAGGGGGTGAACAGATTGCAACCACAGTCAGCATCCGTAACCCTGATCAAATATTCGCCATATTCTGCCGTTCTCTCACTTACAGTAATCTTAATGTTTGTATACCTATGAGTGGACTTCTTTGGTGGTCTAATGGACTGCCTTTTTTGAGCATGCTGCTTCATTAATTGCGCGGAAGGATATGAGGCTAGTACTTCGAAAGTGGTATACCTCTTTGGTTGTCATGAATAGTGGCAGAGTTGGTACCTCGAGTTGATGTGGTCGGTTGTTCCAATTTGTTGGCATTTAGTGTGCAAACTTTCCTTTGTCAGACGAGGTGACATCAGTGCGTAGGGACTTGAGTGTGTGAGGCTGGACCAACTTCCGTTCAGGCCTTTACACTCTGCTCCCTACACACTGGTGGTGTCACCTTGTTTGGGAACGAAACGTTTGCTACTTTAGTGTTAAGCTCGTCAAACAACCGAATACTTGAGGCGGTTCACCTCCTTTTGTCTTTGCGAACAGGTACTCTGCGCTAAGAGCTCTATTGTCATCATAATCACCACCAATTTTGAGCCACGCCCATGGATGCTGTGACTCAGCTGTCGTTGATTCTGACAGTCGATGAAGTAGCTGATTATTAAATGAGTGCAAATGTTTAAGGAAAAAAGATTAGCAGAAAAATAACGGAGATTCATGTAGAAGAATCAACGGCTTTAGACTGCTACACACGGCTGTGTCCGAGAGCGCTTTCAACTAGCGATGTAGATGTCGCAAACTCCGTACTTGATGGTGATGGAAAACTGTAAGCCCGTTTAGCCGACTTTGTTTTTTCTTGCGAATTTAGTAGCACATAAAACGATAAAACCTGGCAAAATGATGAGAATTGCAATAACAATTAACCACCTAATTGCATAACTCAACTGAGTGTCGACAATGTTGGCTCCACTTAACTCGATTCGTTCCACTCTCCTCTAAGATCCCCAGCCAGAGGCCTGAAGGCTGTCAGTCACAGAGGCGAACGTGATCTGTACTTCCCAACCTACTAGTGGTTGCTCACCTAACGCTACAGTCGATTCTGAAGCATACTTTACTTATTGCTGGCACTCACCGGTTGCTAATTTGCGCGCGATAATCTTCCTATACCAACTTTTAATAAGACGTTTCGGAGCTCGATCTTTTCTCTCTCTGAATAGCCCGACCCTTTCTGGCACATTCAGTGTATGTCAAGCAGAAGATATAAGCATCTTGTCATGTGACAGCTAAAAGCAACGCTTGTCTAACCTGTTTGACTTCGTTTGATGTTTGTGTGCTTCGTGTTTGTTTTAATTCTGTTTAACGTATTCTGTTCTTAAAATTTTTATGTATGTTTGGCTTTTCTTTTTTCGCTTGAAAATTGTATTCCTGTCTCCATTTTCTCGTGCTCGATTGTGATTATCGTTCGTCATAGCCTACAATCACACAAGATTGTCGTCTGGAGCCGATGAATCCAGCAACCACTGTTCGTAATGTTTGTCAACCTCCTTCAGTGAAGCAACATCCGCTCGATGGGGTGCGCAGCTGTGTTAATCAGGGAGAAAGAGAGCGCCTAGAAAGACAAGCTGAGCTGGAACAGTTACGGAGAAAACAGCCTGTTCAGTCGTCCCTCGAATGCGTGTCAAAAGTTATAACCAACACATTACCTTCAGTTCGTCCCTCCTCACCCGTGACAGATAATTCTCAAGTAAGTGATTCAATTCCCTAACTACCGGTACACGCTGACGCCAGTAAACATTTGAGGCTGACGACAAGATTTTCGCCTGCCTTTCAAAGACGGGAACGGTTTATTGCAATTATCACTGACCCTTCTATCACCTCGCTTGATTTTCTTTTTTATCTATCGCTTTTCCCATACTAGGTGAATGAAGAGTACCGCCTTCCACCCCCGCCATCGCCGCCTTCACTTTCAAAGATTCCTGATGGTGGTGGTGCATCTCGTGAACAAGGACAGTCTGAATGTTTGCCAAATAAGAATGCATCTCACGAGGACATCATGACCAAAGTATGTTAGATTAATTTTTTGGGCATGCAGTGACTATGTGCACATGTTTGAACCTTAGATCTTTTTTACTGATAGGTAGCCGGAGTTTTGGTTGATGGAAGTCGAACGCCACACAAGGCTAATCACAGCCCTCGCATTTAGACAACCAACCAGTTCCTCTCAAAAAGAGGCGCCAAACTCGAGTTTCATTCTTGGTAAAGCTAGTCAATAATGCATATCCTGGTCGTCATCGGTATGTGAACTTCGCACACGTTGTCATGAGGTGGCTGTTGGTCACCACCATCATAGACAGCAATACATCAGTGGTTCTCACTGATGCTTAACTGCCACTGTTTAGTTGATTTCACGTTAAGTATGACTATTGGCGATTGTTTCGTTTATGTTTCATTCGTTTTAACTTCAGGTACTATGATTCTAAATTGTGTTATCTTGATAATTTTTAACTAAGGTGGATTGTCTGTGCACTTTTTTCGCAGCTGGATACCCCAGTAGAATCGACAGTTAGCCAACCCTTGCTGGAATCGGAATTTTGTGACTACGGATTGTCAGTAACAGAGAACGATGCCTCGGAAACGTATGGTTAGTGCCACTTTTTGGCAGCAGTGCATTCTACTATTCTCTTCTTTTTTCACGGGTTGTACAATAATTTTTATCCACTATATTTTTGACTTTTTGTTGAGTCGCTCCGGTTGCTCATCCTTTACCACCTTCCATAAGGCTTTGATTTCGTCGGATAATATCTCCCCTTTTCCTACTCTTTCGGGATACGCTTTGCAACTTCAAAGTGCAGTTTTGTCCCACTGTTATGATAGCAACGTCGGTCTCAAACTGGTCCGTAACCTTCTTGAAATTAACCGGTTTGTCTTAAATAATGGGAGTATGAAAAATGAGGTCGCGAGCCTTATGTTTAGACTAAGTCTGAATGGTTGTGTCGTGTGTCTTGAATGTTAACCCACAGTTTACGATGTCATGCGCTCCTAGCCGAGCCCCCCAGCTTGCTGACATAAGGTACAAGGTGGCCAGCTGGTAAGTTGACGAGGGGGGATAAATGCAATCGCTGAGAAAGCTCGATGGTCGATGGCGTTCACTCCTCTGATTAATGGCCCACCTCGTCTTCGACAGCTACTCGTGGCGTGACTGTCGTTTGCCAGAGTTCTCTGTGAAGTAGTGACAGTTACTAAAACAAAGTATGAAGCGCCTCAGATTTGACGTTAGTCTAACTTCCAAGTCGAATCTTTACTTACAAGGTGTAAGAATCTTTATGTTGAATGCTTCAGTTTAGATGTAGGGGGTTTGTTGAATTAACCTCCATCCCCTCCTATTTCAGTTTCAAACTGCGGCTCACTTTTCGTGTGGTCGTTCGTCACCCGAACATCATCGTCAATCGTTGATGTAATGTTGGTAATAATGAGGTTGTGTTATCAGCTGCATTTCATATTGTTGACAAATGTATCTGCTGGACCGACTGTGTGGGCTTCGTTTCTCGTTTTTCTACTGAAGGCTGATACTAACTTATTCGATGATGGTGTACTCGATACCTGCATGAAGCTATTATCATAGGGAGGCTTTGTTGGAAGCCTTTATAATTTTTATATTGCAATGGAATTGTGTACAACAATCTTTAAAAACAGCATTAAATGATAAATTCGGTTAGTGGGTTGTGATAATGTGTTTATGTCCTTTATCTCCAATCACAAACATTTTTGCTCCCCATGAATGGACACAACATCTGGTCTTATGAGCAATGTGATTACTGTTGTTTACTCATGGTTTCTCCGGCTCTACTGTTGTAAACAATTGAGCTCAGTCGTGCATAATAGCGATTTTGCGTCAGAGGCAGAATAGTGATGGACCTGTACGATTATCCTTATTCAACTGACAATTAGCTAATGTGAGCCGAAATAGAAAGCGTAGATTGATTGATTAATAACTCAAAGATGGAATAAATACAACATATATCACCTGCTAATCGCTCACAAAGTTTCATCGGTGTGCTGTATATACCATGAAGACAATCTGCCTTAGCCAATATTATGGGTAACATGTTGCCAGGAGTAGCTTTACTTACCAAGGAGAATTGAGGGCACATTTTTTGACGGCAATGGTTGGGTATAAAAATGGATTTTTCTGTTAGCTTTAGGTGATTCACATGTTACTGAATTTTGTCAATATTTCCTGTCACTAACATTGTTGACAGCCTTGTGGACCCTGTGTTGAACAACCGAAAAATCGTATTTTCTCCCCTACATGCGGCCCTTCATCATCCTACAGCCTTTTGGTCGATAGTTGTATACGCTTTTCATTGTCTGAATGTAACTAGTTTTCTCCCCTACACTTCGGGCAGTTTGTCGGTCAGCCGTTTGTGTTTCACGCGCGATACAATCCATTGTAGCTTGTTTTGCTTCGAGTTACTTATAGTGTTAACATTCTATTCAGATTGAATAATGGATGCTCTTGTTTTTGATCAGCTAAGTCACACTCCTATTATTCGAGACCGAAATTTGGCGCCAAACGCGCACACTCATATTCCAAAACAGAAAATGACGCACTTCCACGTCAGCGTTCTGTCACTTTCGAAGCACCCCCAGGCACTGCACCCGGTGATACTACGTCTGAGGCCACTGTGGACAGCGATGTAGATTCTGCTAGTTGTGGAATGCGTTTTTCGGAACGACCGGACACACACGCATCAAAAACTGTGAAAAATATCTCATCTTCAGAAGGTGATTCACCTATCTCTGAACATTTTGGGTCCAGTGAGAATGGTGAAGGTGAGCCATTGTTGCTATGCATTCAAGATTTGTTTGTCAGCTGAATGCTTGTGCCTCATGGTATAACGTGTTTCAAGGCGCCGCTCATTAGTGACTGAAAATAAGTTATGTCCACTTAGTAGCCTGCCTTGTTATTCTCGCTTTCAGTCAATTGTTTATTTTACGTTGATTGGTGTAAGTTGTACAATCAAGAGTGGCAGTGTAGCTGTACACGATTTATTGCTCAAAGCTTATCTAAATGGAATCTAGTGGTACTCGTTTACTAATACGTGGTTCGGCAGATTTTATGATTTAAATGAGAATCAAGGCTTCAGCTGGATTTGAAGCAGCAGCTGATACAGCATTCCTATATCTGATGTCTAGTTGATGTGACCACGTCTACTATATTGTGCAAACAAATATTTAACTGATGTCACACCGACCACTCTGTCACACTAGGTATGTATGGATTCACTACTTCACTGTGTTTTGTGAGTTATGGCTGACTCATAAATTTGAGAACCCAGTTGTTTTGAACAGTCGCACTTTTTTGATACGATCGGTATAATGACAAAATAACCACTTGATGTTTTTTTGTCCTATACTCTTTGGGTTTGAGAAACGTCTTGAGACTGAATCGATAATATTGTAGAACCACCTCGATGCTGTCGGCCTCAACACTGTACGCGACAAGTAGGAGACACTTAAAAGTTGCTCACATTTTTGTTGTTGACAGACAGTGATGCCGATCTTTCTGAATTGTTGGATGTTGCTCTGGAAGAAGCTGCTGCTGAACCCACTTTCAGTTTGGCTGACAAAGAGAATCGAGACTTTTCAACTGCTAGCAACGCGGTCAGACTGTCTTCCGAAAGTGTTGATCTGGACAACGTCTGCTCTGATCCCGAATTTCTTCTGCATGCTGATGCAGATTGCACTGAGCGTGTGCGGCGCAGCCGAAGTGGTTCCCTTCGCCGACGAAACAGCCGAGCTGGGGATTGTAACAGGGCCTTCTCTGCTTCACGCAGACACCAACAAGGTGGAACGGTCGTGGATGCTTTATTAGATGACAGCCGTGTAACTCCTACCAAGTCAGTAACTAGAATATGCTTCGGAGAACATGGTAGACTAACTTCTCCAAGTGAGTTCTGCTTTTGAATATCTTAATTGACACATTTCAACAGGGTTGTTTGTTCTTCACGGATGCTATCTTACTCCCGCTTTCAATTAAGTCACTTATTTGTACTGTTGAATATTTACGTTTAGAGACTGAGGTTTGTGTGATTAATATCCCGGCTCTCTCTTCCATTTGTCTCCTAATTAGGGTTGCTCTTTTCCCTGGCACTGTATGACAGTTAAACGTCAGTGTCGATCACTAGAGTTTAGTGTTCTCCCCATGCCGATCTCCTCTCTTGGGATCACTTCCGTATAGCGAGCATTTTGTGAGAAACCGTGGTTGTTCAATGTAATATTTTCGAATACTGGTTTTGCAATGTGTAAATCCGTACAACGGCAATCACCTTCCTTCATGTTGCCTAAAGCTTTGATATCGTTTACGTCCTTGTGACTTTCAGAAAATCTTAATGTCACGGTACATTCGGGTTACTGAGAACCGTGTGTGAACAAACGGGGATAATTGACATGTTGCATGAGGTGGATAATTCAGAAAGCCTCTCAATTCATGGTTAGTCCAGCCGAAATATTGGTTTGATTTTTGCGCGTTTGATAATATCAGCTCTTGGCTAAATATCGAGAGTTGGTCTGGCACCTAACATACGTCACCACCCCCACCTCATCTGTCCCAGTCCACGACAGACCTAGCCCGTTTTGAAAAGAAGTGCTAGACCCGAGTGGTGTCAGTAGTATAGCTCATCAGTTGTGCATATCCTTACTACGGCTGGGTATTCAACTGCGGCCACACTTTCATGAGGCAACCATGTTGCTCAGTGTGGCACTGACTTCAGTTTAAACACAACTAAACTATCAAATAGAAACGCTCAGCCACATTTGTTTGTGAATAATGCTCAATTTGCCTGATCGGCTTGAAAAGAGACAGTAACTTATTTTCCCCCTAGTCTATGCCCCCACGATTAGGACTTCCCATCAAGACGATCTGGCAGTCTAGACATAACCCACAAGCTAATGTGGCTCAGCGTTTCCATATGTTAATTCACTTGTCTCTAGTGTGGTGCAGTGTTCATCACGGTTGCTTCCCAAAAGCGTGATTACAATCCTAATCCCAATTGTGACGAGAATATGCACTTCTGACAAGCTCTAACAAAAGCGAAACTCGAGTCCAGTGCCTATTTTTGAAACAGACCGGCAGTAAAGTCTCCAAAAGCTGTGAACATCCTTGGAGGATGTGCAGTTTGTGTCAACCAAAATCCCCCGCTACTTAACTGTTATTAAATTCTTGATCACCTGATTAAATATGACTGGCGAGAATGCGTGATCAACCGCACTGTGAGTGGGCACTTTCCCAAACATGACGGTGTTGTGGTTGATACAGTAGTACATTTACTGATGCTTCATGCCGAACGCATGCCAACCAATTTTTTGCTATACTCGAGAGATCAAAACCTCACACTTTTCAGCAGTCGGGTTCTAAGCTGGTGCTTGCAGACGTTTTTTTGAGTTCGTATGGGTACATGTATTTCAGATATGGCCACACTAGATTAGGCACTGAAAAGCGATTTTAGGCCAGAAGTGTAAAAGCTTCCGCCTGTTACCCCTGAAGGACGACCCTTCAGTTACAGATATGGTTTAGTAATAGACGGTCGCCAACTCAGCTTTCCTTTTAATATCCGTGTGTGTGTGACTTCTAATTCCCACCAATCACTGCATTATGTTAACCACATTATTCCTGTTGATTTTTTGGAAATTAATCTGAATGTGTATTTTCATCAGTCTTTTGGATTCACTTAATAATATACGGGTTCATGGCTGGAGGTCCAATTCACACGAATCTAGTCGGTTTGTCTGCTTCAATTTCCTATAGGGGTCTGTTGATCTGGAGGGAAATTATTGAAATATGTAACATCGCACTTGGGAATTACAGCAGGTTCGAAGAATCTAACAACGTTTTAAGTAAGTTAGAATCTGGTAACGCTTCAAAACGATCCCTGAAAGAGCAGTTGATGACCTTAAGTAGGAGGTCGTTCCGGTGATTGGTAACCCTGTACGAAAAACATTAATGCCTGAGGAAGGTTTTATGACGAAGCTTGTGAAGTTAATTGTCATGATATCGTCGATCGCTGTCAACCAGTAGTATAAAGAGCTACTCGACGGGACCTACACCAGTGAATACGTGTGTGTAGATTAAGTCGTTTCATAGTCGTCAAAATTCAAGTGGATACGTATCAACGGTTCCAAGTCGCAGCCTTTAAGCTGAACGCTTCTGGTGAGTATGTCTTTTCGCAGGGCAGTATACACGCCCTGATTAGCGCGTTCAAGCAGCGGTCTTACGTAAGTCGTGAAAGTGTCTATTGTATCATCCCCAGGGTAGCGAACTGTTTTTTGCATTATACTCGTGGTGAGAAGTGAGAAATAAGTCCGACGACATCCAGATGCCTAGATCTTCCTTCAGATAGAGGTTTGTGATGCCTGCTATACTGAGCGCACTGTGAACCACGAAGGTAATGTCGTAGTCTCCACGGAGTGTTATGTGTGCACACCTGTTGTCGTTTTGAAGGAGACTTCAATCGTCAGACCAACTCTTAATCTCGCCAGGGTCAGTTTGAAATGCGCTGGGATCACCAGCATTCTAGATTTTTAGGCCATCAGCATAGGAAAGGGCCTCACGGGAAATATTGTCCGAAAGGTCGTTGTTGTAAAACTAAATGTTAGAGGACCGCGCGTTTCCCCTTGAAGAGCCCCTGCAGACATCAAGGAGATACATGGACGATCTGATCCGGTTTAAAATCTGAAAGTTCTATAGTCAGAAAGGACAAAACTCAAGAAAAAAAACCTCACCCTGGATACCGTATGCTCCAAACTTGTGCTTAGTCTTTTTTAATAATCTTCAGCCGTCCTAGTAACGTTTTTTTCTAGGATATTCCACACCACTGTTGAGGTGAGCAGCGGCCCGAGCCACAGTACCTTTTGGTCAGGCTCATGGCTGTTATGATGACGATGATAATGATAATGGTGATGTGAGACACGGTCAAATCCCTGGCGAAATCTGGGATAAACCGTTGTTTTCGGTGTTCTTCGGGCTATTCATGAAAATAAGTATATTTGTTACGCATGATGAGCAGAGAAGGAAGACGTACTATGCAGAGTAAATAAATCTTTCCCTAAGAACTCTGAGGATAGCGCGTCTCAACAAGTACTCCATTATCTTGCACAAGATCCTAGTAAGGCTTATTGCCTGGTAGCTAGCAGACGTGTACTGATCGTTCGACGTAACCGTGGCTAATTTCTATATACTGAAAAGAATATCAGTCCGGAGTGTCTGTTTGAACAGCCTGTGAAGGGGTTCTTTCAAACTAGCAGCCACTTCTTTGTTTGTCCTAGGGTGGGTCATATGCAGACTCGTCGTGTTGTATGCATTAGCCTTGACTAATTGATCCTGAACATTTAGTGAAGAAACATCAACAGTAGAGAGCAGTTGCGGAAATTTTCACAAAGGTAAGATAAGGTGCCAGTTTGACGGTGCAATATAGTAAATCACCGAATTTCACTCTTTGAATGCCTCAACATCCGCTTAAGGGTCAGAAAACGTTTCTCCGCCTGAGAGTCGTAGAAGGCCTGAGGGCTTATTTTTTCTCATTTGACGCGTGTGTTTACGTAAGAAATTTTATCCGCATGAGCTGTCATCATCATCGCAGACACCGATACAGTGGCTCACACTGATGCTTAACTGCCACACGGCCGTAAAGAAGAATAAGAAAGCAAACCCTAAATAGGACGGGAGAAGAAAACTAAAAGCGGACAAGATGACACTTAACTACTAACAAAATGATAGCTACGCATATAATCAACCATTCAACATCAAGATGCCTGCACCTTGCAAACAAACAACCAAACTATAGATAAAAGTAAGGCGTCATCCGCAAGACAGCTTCCTTGCGGCTTTCACTGCCCCGCGTCATTAATTGCACCCATTCCACGGACAACTCGGTCAATCAACGAAATCATTCACGTCACTGAGCTCGATTAGCCGCCATGTCACCTAACGTCTCCAGCCATCGACCCTGCGAGTCGCGAAGGCGTCAGCCTTGGAGACGAATCCGACCTACAGTAGACTATCTGTTGGTGAACGACTCCAGCTCATTACGTTAGGTCTTCGTCTGCACACCTTGCACCGTACGCCAGTCGACCGCAGCGTCGACAAAGTGTTCGATATGGCACACGACTAGCTGGTATCCTTAGTACATGACCTAACTATGTAAGCCTGTGCAAAGGTAATGATTGAACAAAAGAATTCGTTTGACAGTCACTACCAAACACCCGCTTCCTAACCTCCTCGTTGCACACTAGCTGATGCCACCCGATGCGAGAGATCGAACGCAAATATTGGTGGTCAAATTCCTAAAGACGGTTCACGTCCTCTACCCTGAGCGGCCAAGTCTCGCAGCCGTAAAGTTATACACCTCTCACTGTCGTATTATATACGCGACCCTTAGAACTGAGATAGATACCTCTCTCTCGCCCTAGATGCCCCAGATTAGCGAATACCGCCCTAGCCTTAGTGATACGCGCTCCTGTTTCATTCCCGGCACTTCTGCCACCGCTAATACAGCTTCCCAGGTATACAAACCGGTTGACAACCTCCATGACTTCGTTATTTAACATTAGATCTGCTTACTAACAGCAATCTTCTAGAAGTAGTTTAAACTTTGAAGCTGCAAAGCGCATTCTGAAGTATTTAGCAGAACGTGAAATAGCGTCCAGCATTGTTTGTGCTGTTTGGAAAGTGTCAGATAGCAACATCTTGTCGTCAGCATAATCAAGATCACTCAGCCTTACATCAGGTAGAAGGTCCACGCCAGCATCTCGTGAATGTCACAGACAATCATCTATTATTTCGCCTATGACAAAAATAAACAAAAATGGTGAAAGCAAACGGCCTTGACATACGCCACTCCTGGTGCTGAAACTGCAAGACAGTTAACCGTAAACCCTAACCTGAGCTGAAGTATAGAAATAAGGCGCCGACAGTATGTTCACATGCTTGGTCGGTACACCCCTGCGTTGAAGTGACTCGATAGGTGTAGAGGACGTTCAGACTCTCTAGATCACCTGTAAATTTATTTCTGTTAAGTGAGTGGGAACGAACATCATTTGTCTACGCATAAGAGGTGAGTGAGAAAAGAAAGTACACACTGCGCTTTACAAATAAATCATCTGTTTTTTGTATTGCTTTTTGACACGAACGGTAGTTGCGGTCCACAGAGTCACAGTCAGGAAAAAATGAGCCGAGGTAGCTTCTTGTGACGTTATAATCAGCCTCATGGAACTTTCGAACTGTATACTTTCTCATTGGCTGCAGTCAGTATCGGATAAGGTCGAAAATCAGTGAGTAGTCACTGTGTCCAAGTGATGGGTCAATAACCACTCTTCGCTAGTTGTCTCGTTTGTTATAGTCCAGTCAAACATAGGGAGAGTCTGACCAGAACGATGCCGCATCGAGGCTCTGTCATGCTGCATCCACACTTTCCTCTCACATCGACAAGGGAGCCAAGAATCCTTTTTCGCGGCTCGATCTGGTAGCCAGTTTATCTGGGGTGCATTGAAACCACCCATAATAAATAGGTAAGAAAATTACTGAAGTTCTAAGAGGTTTTCTGGGACTACTAGATGTGTTCCATGAGGACCAATGATAATATACTCCCCTCCTAGAAGTGTGCCCTGGTCGCGCATTGCTAATCGTAGTCAGATAGTCACACTTATCAGGAGACTAAAATTCCTCGATGACCATGGCTGTCGAGAGACTGTGCTTAAGAAAGATTGCAGAGCCCTCTCTCTCTCGGGGGAAGTCGGCATGACACACGAAGTACGAGGGACGTTCAGCCTGATGCGAGCTGATAACCAAATCTCCGTAGGAAAAAATATGTTAACGTTTGCATTTAGTACCTAATGCTTGTCTAATGCGAGGTCAATGGCACAGTGAGCATAACAGTTGCGTCGTGAAAGCTTGACCGCAGTTTAAATCCCGACAGTGGTGATATATACTACTAACGGCCTGTAACACGAGTGAAACTGGAATACAGTGCTTTTTTTTCAAAATGAGCTGATCGGGTTTCTGTGAAGTCTATGGATGCACGAACGAACTTGGGGAAGGAGCGTAATAACAGAGAGGAGACGCGGATGACAAACTTGAAATAATCGCCATTCTCAACCCCGTGGGCTTAAGTTGCTTTTCGGGACGTGGCGGACGTTTCGCCACGGATTGCACGTATGTAAGCGTCGCTGTGGGATGCACGGCCCTTTTCAGATGTGTTATGATTGAAACCCCTTTGATCAAATTCCTCTTTGAAGCTCTCGGAGGATGCTTAGCTGTTTTTCACCTTCCGAAAATGTCTAGGATCCATTATGCGGAAGCTAGATTCAATAGAGCCACTGGAGGAACACGCTAAAGGGACCAATCGGGTACAACAGACCGTTCCGGTCGCAGATTTTGTGAGGGAAATATTCCACAACCGGCTTCCTGTAAGATGTAGGCGTTGAAGGCATGATGGACGACAAAGGATTATCTCTTTTGTTTTAATCACGTTCGTCCGGTCCCCGAGATTTCAAAGGTGATGGGAGTTGATTCACTCTGCCGAAGACTTCAGGGATGTAGGAGATAGACTCTTGAGGAAAGGAATTAGAACCTTTGGCTTCACCTGAAGCTTAAGGTCCGACTTGATGTGCCCTAGTTTTAACCACATAACGACGCTTCCCTCGTTCTTGTAAAGAACAGTCGAGTGTGATGCCTGTTACGTTGGCATGCGCGAATTTCAAGCCAAGTGGTTTTTCGAACACTGTCCCGGTGTTTAGTTTCCAAGCTAACGTGACATTTTAGAGGCCCTGGGGCGTAGTATACTCGTGGAAACCATGCTGGGTAGGTCTGGAAGGAAGTTTTCACTTAAAATGGACTTGACCTAGTCGCTTGGATAGGGTGTAGCTGGTCACTGTCTTCATGAGATTACTCTTCTCTCACGGACAGTTCGATTTTTTATGGTTTCCTGCAACCTTCTCTGTCTGTGCCGTAGATAGCGCCATCATTTTTTTTCGCTGCAGCAGTTCCGGGAAGAACGAAAGCTACAGACACGTTCAAGGAGGCTAGTTCTGTTTTCATGTTCCACAGTGAACGTTGAGCTTTCTTCAATGCTTTTATCACAGAGGATATTTATGCAGGATTTGCACCTACGTGGGCTCTATAGGAAGCCTCTTGCGTTTATGGATTTATAACAGCTATTGCTGTATCAGTTGCGCGGACAGGCGTGCTCCGCGTATCTTAAGGCGGACAGTTCATGCAAACAAAACAAACAGTTGGAGAGGTGAGCATACTGAAACAAGTACACTTGGAATAGTACCAGCGAAGGGACGTTTGACACTGTTTGCTGCTCCGAACCGTCATGCCGCATCTAAAACGCTCACATTCACTACAGATTTTTGGTTTGCTAACACTGTTGGATCTAACGCGTCTTTGTAATAGATACGCGGAAAAATGACAGTGATAACCCACACAACAGTTGGGACAAAGAAAACGTCAATCACTAACGATTAGCGATAGCTTTATATGAAACTTAGTGTCCAGATTTTATAAAGTAGTTTTGCAATGACAGCGCTGAAAATTATCTCAAATTCCGAATTACCCATGCAATAGAATCCTTATATTTTATTTAAAACGTTCAATGTCGTCTCATCAACTGTCACTAACTACATCATACACATTTTCTAGTTTCCGAGTCTCAACGTCGCATTGATCGGCTTGCGGAACTACCGAAACTTCTTCAGGCAGAGCGCAACGTCATCTTGCAGGCCAGTTCAGCTCTGCATCACTGCACTGCGTACTCATTGTCCGCCGGATCCGACAAAGGTGGTCCCCACCCTACACCGAAGCGATCGCGCCTCGGTGCAAGCACCGGACCATCGGTAGGATCGGGTAATCTATTCGGCCCCGGTTCTATGCCTTTTGTAGAAGCAAATAGAATGCTGGTTATTGCATGTGAGTACTCATATTTTCAAGCAAACTCTTTACCCCCCCCCCCCCCCTCAATTTTTCTTGTCCAAACCCAAGCGGTTTCCTCCTGTTCTATTTCTAGGTCAACGTCGTCAGGTTTTGATGGAAGAGTTGGCCTTGTTGCACCGTGGCTCACCGGTACTAATCCCACCCGGACGTGGTGACCCTATCCGTGCACGACTCAGACTGAGTGCGGTGCGTCTCGGTTTGAAACAGTTCAATAAATCGGGTGACCCTACTAGTGGTGGTGGTGGGTTCGTGGTTCTGGATTCGACCAAACCGGAGTTGTTTGTAAAATGTGGTGGTCTGCCTCCGTCGGCAACACAATATCATTTGTTAGCTATCCTCAAGTACGTGTGTAGTTGCTTGTTTTATGTATGTAACGTTAAAATTTTTCAGTATCAGCCTTATCTACCTATCTTTTCGTTCAAGTTTTTGACCGTTGTAATGCGAGGTCCTTTGTTGTCACTGAGTTCGTGAATGCTTGTCTGTGATTGAATGAGTTACACAACTAAAATCTGCAGAGCGGACGGCCGCAAACTTTCATCCGCCTATTTGCGAGATCTTCAGTAGTTCATACTGTTCAACTGAATTCCATCAAGTTTAGCACGCTGGCCAATAAAAGTGAACTATTTGATGATTGATTGAGATACGGAGGTCTGATTGATGAATCATCATTTTGACTACTGCTAAGCAGCAGCGGATTTTAACTGATGTAAGCTAAACATCACAGCTGATTGCAGCCGTAGCATTTCCATAGACCTTTTGTACAACCCGTTTTGAAAAGGGTGCTATACGCGAACTTCGTTCATGTTAGAGCCCATCATTAGTGTGTATCATCATCATTATCTGGATTTGAACTGTGGCTATGTTTTCACGAGGCAACTGTGGTGACCGTTGTGTCATCGATCTGGCATTAGGTAGGACTGTATTATCACATGGAAACGCTCAGCCATATCTGTTTTGGAGTTGTGCTAATATTGTCCGATCCAGTAAGTGTCCTGTTACCTCCGCTGGGTGATCTCATGAATAGCAGTACTATCCAAGGGGGAACCATGAGCCGGCTGAAAAGGCAATGGGAATGGTGCAATTGACTTTGTGTTGTTCGCCTCCAGTCACCATTCTATCTCAATAAATTGGACGGACTAATACGCATGTGGAGGTTCTAGAGTGAGTAATTCATTGGTGACACAGCAACACTCCTGCGGTATAAGGCGATGGTGATTAACTCATGAATGGGTTGATCTGGTTAACTGTAATCAATGAGCATGCCATCAGTGGTTACAATTTCAAGGATGTCTGTTACAATGTTCTGTGACCAGAATAATCAGATATTTCTAGGTGATAATAAAGAAACCCATTAACATAGTCTTGTAAAACATTCAATTTTTCCACGCTATTGGCCACATTCTTTGACCAGTTCGGCTGCTTGGCCTTATTCTAACGAAGTCTCTTTGATCCCACCTTGACCAGTTGATTCTTATAACTACGGAACCGAAAACACTTTCACTTCTGAGATTAGTACTCAATAATCGCCAAGACGACCGTATTGTGAATTCTATTAACGGTGTGAAAAGTAGAATCGATGCTCCGTTGCTCACTGATTGTGGACCAACTCGATGTTAATATGCGAAAATAGAAATCGCGTACTTCTCAGGACAAAATATGGAATTACTTTTTAGCCTAACCGTATGCGATCCTTTTGGTATCTTTAGCTAACCGAAACTACTCATATGGAACTCAACAAGTTGGGATTAACCAACCTTAGATGGATGTACATGTTAAGAACTATGCCTAACGGAATCATCATTACTATCCTCAACAACACCCGTGAACCTGACCAGAGGGTACTGTGGCTCTGACTGCTGGTCATCTCAACAGTGACGGAATACCCTGGCAGAAAACGTTACTAAAACAGTTAAAGATTAATAAGAGAACAACCAAGCGGGAAAACCAGAAATGGTACGTCATTGACTACTGCACACCGCCATCTCGAATGACCTTTCTAATCAGCGATTTCAGTTATCACGAGGACCCCAGTCATGCAGGTGACATCTACCCACTTTGCTCAGTGGAACAGTCGGAGTCTTCATATTTCGTGATCACGTTGTGGTTTGACCACCACGCGGTTTTACCCAACTGTTGGTGGTCTCAGTATATAGTGCCCGGTATGGTAAACGATCAGCTGGTATACGGAGTACGTGACCCAACCATCTCAGGCTATGCAACGTGATTAGCTGATCAGTTAGTTGCACATCCCGAGCGTTCCGGCCGACGGCCACATTGCTCACGCGATCAGTCCACTTAGTGTGAACTATCTGATAGAGACAACGATGGTTAAACACAGCAGGTCCGTTGACATCATCGTTGCGAACAGTTCACGTTTCCGAACCATAGACAAAAACAGAACGTACACAAGCATTATATACCCTTCCTTTTAGCGACGACCGAACGTCTTTTCGACGCCACAGATGACGCAGGCTGGCAAAGACAACTCGTGTCTTTGTTATCCTCGCTGATATCTCATCAATAGTATTACAAGCTGACGAGATAGTGCTACCCAAGTATGTGAAACTGTCCAAAGTCCCGAGTGGATTACCTGCAATGAAGGAAGTGGGAGTGGAAATGCCCCAGTCTTGAAGTAGCACTTTGCACTTTGACAGTGCGAAGCGCATTCCATATAAGCCAGCCTAGTCACTCACTTTGTCTAGTATGGTCTGCATGTCTTCGGCAGAGGGGATAAGTAAGACAATGTCGTCTGCGTACTGCAGATTAGTCAATCTAGCGCCAGGAAGAAGCTCAACACTATAAGTCTGAGAGAGTTGTCCATAAACTCTTCTGTTCGCAGATGACAGCGCGCTGTTTGCACATAGCGAGGACGAACTACAGCGACTGGTCACGGCTTTCGCGATCGCGGCATTTAAATTTCGATTGGATATCAACACAGGGGAAACATTTTCTTTCTTTCAGCCTTCTACTGGCTGAGGTGCCGTCTGTACACCTTCACTCCAAATTCGCATAAGTGGAGATGTCGACAGCTGCACAGATTTGTGCTGCTTGGCTGGCAATTGGTCCGTGGACCGCGAGCCGAGAGCTCGTGTAGCAAAGGCTAGTACTGCTTTCGGACGTCTTGAAAGACGTGTGTGGAAGAATCAGCCTGAAGCCGAGCACTAAGCTGTTTGTCTACCGCTCAATGGTGCTGTCTATACTGCTGTACGGCAATGAAACGTGGACATTGTTTCAGCGGGACGTGCGTTATCTGAGCCGCTTTCATTTGTAATGTCTAAGACGCATCTTGGGTATTCGGTGATCGGACGTGGTTCCGAACACTGAAGTACTGCGGTGAGCGGACATGAACGTGATGGAAGCCTTGCTGGTGTTGAATCAGCTTGGTTGGCTGGGTCACGTCCGTCGGATGGGCGATGACCGTATCCCGAAACAGGTGCTGTATGGACAACTGAGATCAGGTAAGCGAAATCCTGGCGGTCAAACGCGGAAATACCAGGATGCTGTGCAGGTAAGTCGGTCACGTCGTAAAATTGATTTTAGATGTTGGGAAGACAGCGCTGAACCGGACGGCCTGGAGAAATGTGATCAGGACGGGCGTCCGCGAGTTCAACGAGCAGTTATTGCGCGGCTGAGAACGAAAGCGCGCGGTAGGCAAGGGAACCATAGGTCGTGGTGACATGAATATATGGCGTTGCGATGTGTGTGGCCGCGAATGCGCTGGTCGTTTGGGATTAGTAGGTCACCAACGTACTCATAGTGCACCGTCGGCGAAGAGACAACGAGTACGTTAGGCTCAGGTAGGTCATATCAGCATATCCATTCTATTTTGATAATGATTGCATCAACCAAAACCGTGGTCGTTTGGCAACTAATCTGCTCCTCTTTTCAGATACTGGGGTGTCTGTGATCTTCTACCTACTCTTTTCTTGAGCTTTGTTGGTGTATTGAATGATGAATCGTTTGCCTGTTCTTTTCGTAGTTCAACTTTGAGTTTTGTTTTTCAACTGTATCCTCTCTTGAATGCAATAGAATGCAGTCGTATACTTAAATGCTTCTTGTATTACAGTTTACATATCTTTCTTCTTAGTATAGATCTTGTCATTGCAGTCTCTCTCTCTGTTTATTTTCCGAGAGATAACGGTTACTTTTTCGTGCTAGCCATTCAATTGGCTAACCAACATTGGTCGGCTGGACACAAAGGTCTCACTCACACATCTACTGGTCTTATTCCTTCGGGTTTACGCCGTATACGTGGTGTGCGAGTGGACCCGCAAGTGGTGCAACGCAAGCCACTTGGGGTGATGGTTTAAAACGCAGGCGTCCCTTGGCTTTGGTCACTTTGACAGGCTAATCCGTTTCGGATGCCGCCAACCAACAAACTTTCACCGTGCTTGTAGAATGAGCATACAGTGATCTCAACAGATTCATTTACTTCCCTGCGAAGAAGACAGCTCCAGTGAACGTTTCGAGCAACAGACCACAACAGTCTGTTGTCTATAAGAGTGCCAATGATCGAAGGCCCGTCGCAGAGTAAAAATGTGATCGACGCACCCCCAACCGAATCGGAATCCTGCCTGTTCTTCGCGTAGGTGAATTTCTCTGAGCTTAGTGAGGTAACGCAAAATGAGGCCAGTGAGTAGCTTGGACGCAACAGACAGCAAATTGATGCCTCTGTAGTTGTCACATAGTCTTGGGGATTTTTTTGAAAACGGGAATTACTGTTACTATGCACCAATCACAAGGTACCTGTTCAGTTTCCTAAATGGTCTGGAGGATTTTCGTCAGTTCTGATATCAACTTCTCAACATCCTTGAGGGAAAAGGACAATAAAGGTCTGATTGAGTAGCCTAACGGAGTGTAAGCAGCGTGTCTTCCTGTCAGGTTTGGGCGTTACTGATGAGTGCTGCCCATTTTGTGTTAAAGTGCGTTGGTTTCCAATAAGTTGTGTGCAACTGGGCGTATGCTGCCTCACGTCGCAATCAGGGCGATATGATAAATTCTTTAGAAATTTACCTGATCTCTTTTTCAGTCGTGTGTGCGTTCAAGTGCAATGAAGTATCATCTGTGTAGGAGGTAATAGAGACAGAGAGAGAGAGTTAGTAGCAAATAATTGATTTTACAGAGTGGCTCCGAAAATCGTTGTTCTGGTCCATGAAACCAAATACACCGCTTATATGCATTGACGCTATCCCGTAGATTGAGATCGATGTTTGTTGTGTATGTGCTGCCGCGTTGCTATTTCAAAACAGTCTCAGCACTGTGATAACTCGGCAGATGTGCGCAGATCAGTTTGACTTCTGTCCTTACCTTTGTTGTTGCATGCTGGCGTTAATTTCACCTACTTGGGTAGTATCATCGTATAAGCCTGTAATATTGTTGATGAAGTGTGACATCTGATACATTCGAAAATCTTCGTAATTTGTGATGTTGCAAAGATTTCCAGTTGTCTGTTAAGGAAATGGTTTGTAGTACCTGTGTGTTTTCGATCATGCTCTGTTTGAACTGAGGTGTACGATCACATCTTGGCTGAGATGTGGACGATTTGTTATCATACTTCAGCTCAGATTAAATTCTGCGACATATTCGATACCAAGAGCAGCGCACTTCACGGTTGCCCATTTCTACAAATTTACCTATTTTTGTCGTAGGTGAAATACTGGTAAGTAGTGTGAATGGTTTATGTAAACTGAACATTGGTCAAAATTGATCTCATCTTTCGGATTCCTAAAGGATTCAGTCAGCCTCTTCCGAAACAAAGCACTGTGCTCGTGTTTTGCACTCGTTTGACCAGCGTTGGAAGGCGCTGGCCGTCAGTTGAGGACTGCGACTGACGCATCGTTGGGTAAAAGCGTTACGACACGTGTCTGTGTTGCGGTCAGTTGCGTTCTTCCAACCGTGATATTGTTAATTCTTTCGTATAAATACTCAGTTTCGTTGTACTTCCCTCCAGAAATCTAATGCTTTTGTTCATTAATTAATTTGTCATTGTGACTGTCAGGATGGACAGCAACGCTGAATCATAATCTCCATGGTACAGCACCAAGCCGTTCTGTGTCCATAACAGTGCGACCTTCACGAAAGTCACTGCTGCTTAGTCTTTAAATTTGTTCACGTTTTTTGACTTCTGTACTACAAGGTGTTTACATGTAACCACTCTTCTGTCAGATTGCTTAAATCCAGGCAGGAGCAGCCGCCTCAACCACGCTCAAATTTGTGAAATATGTGATTGCTAATCGGATGTCGTTACTACAGCTATAATGAACTCTGATTGATCTTTACAGCATGTCATTGTTTTTATCTGATTCATTTTATAACTCAGTTACATCAGTTTGTGCCCCGTTCTCCCTATCCTCAAGGTGTCGTGGAGAGGGCCGCATGTATCATACCGAAATG
>JTDE01021736.1:49792-61205 GCA_014338405.1 Paragonimus skrjabini miyazakii | reverse complement strand
AGCCAGATAGGGAATAACAGAAGAACATTAAGAGCGAGTACGTAAAAATCAGTGTTTGTACTCGGACCTAGTAGAAGATATGAGAACACACGTAGGGAGATCAGAATACAATAGGTGAATTGTAACCAATAGGACTTTCGTTGGAAATTGTAAGTACGTTTTGAATTGACGAGAAACAATGAAGTCAACGATTTGTTTAAAGGGACTGTCATTGTAGTGATCAAATCTGGCAAACAATTCGAAATCATTTGACAATAAGCCAGAACAAATAGGTGAACAATACATTCGGTGGGAAAGTACACAGATCTGAATAACACATGTAACCCAATTGGTTAGATGCGGAGGAATGGACAGAATAGTTAAACGCTTGATATAGCATGGAAAAAAGTTGTTCATTAAAGCAAAACTTTTGTTGTCTAACATGCACATTTCGACATCATGCGGTCATTCACGTCTGTGAACCGGAATTCCAGTCTATAACGCAGCAACGGTTTCCACTTAAACGTCGTTTGTACTTCTGCTTGTTTCTGTGCATGGGATTGACGTTTTCTGTCACACTTTTGTTTGCTTTTTCTTACCTGTCGCCCCGATTTCACTGAGTGACAATTCATTCGGTCGCTAGTGTTGTCCGCAATTAATCCGTCGTGGGCTTTGGTCATACTTAATCACCATGTCGAGATACTCCACTGGATATTGGAATAATCAGGCCTTCGAACTGGTCTAGCGTCACAATAAAACGAAATCCTCTGGACTTTGGCGCAAATATCAATAACATGAAATGACCGTAGCATCATGTTACTCAAAGTAATTCCCAGATATTTAACAGAAAGCAATCGAGGTAAAAGTCCATTACTTATACGAAGAGAGGATGATGCATTAGAAACACTTCGTAATGTGAAGCCGTAAGGCTCAGCCCTAACTACTTTGCAATGTGAAATCTCGTCTAGCATTGTCCATACGGGTTGTAAGTTGTCATACAACTCACCGTTACTACAGTCATGCTCCCTCAGTGTTCTAATGAACAGAATTCGCATGGTAGTATTTTACTGATATCATAGATAATCCCCCACTGCTTAGTTTATGAAATAATGAACAAAGATGGTGGAAGTGGATACTCTATGTGTACATCGCTGTTGATGCCAAAACTGTTAGACAGTTCACTGGAGGTCCGAATCTGAGTCGGAGTACGAGAATGAAGCTTCAACAGTATGTTTACATAACCGTTTGGTATACCCTTGTATTTATGCGAATTTATGTGGGTCAATCGACTAAATCGAAGACACCTTTCTAATCGAGGAAAGCGGCAGTTGTTGGCCGGTGGTACGTATGATACTGCGCGAGAATTTGGCGGAGTGGACAAAATTCAGTTCTTTCTTCCATACCGCCTGCCCTCTGGGGCAGCAGAGACTCGGCAAATTGTAACGGATGCTTGAACCATAGTAATGAATGGAGTCGATCTGAGCCTTTTAAGATTTCCGCAGGAGCTCCTGACACTTCCTGAAGATGGAAAATGTTTTCCAGTGATCCCAACGCAGAGGGATGTTTTCCGCGATCCACACAAATTGAAACAACTGGGTCAATGCTTCCATTGACATTTCCCCACGTCCGTTAATAAGTATGTGCTTGAGGTCATCAAGTTCGGCAGCCTTATTACGTTTGGAGAGTAGAAATGCGATATCGAACTTCAGCTGAAACTGTCAGACAGTTCATCGGGAAACTTTAAATCTATCTATCAATACACTGATATGCAAGTTTGTAGAGATAATCCTATAGGAGCAGATCGGCTGAATTTGTCCTGAAATTGCTTTGATCGGTGGTCTAACATTCTGGACGTATTACAGATGAATATGTTGTCAGTCTCGTTGGGAGGTTCACCGAGAGATGCCCTGAATAATCTGCCGGTGTGCTTTGAAGCAAAAGCGGTTTCTATAGCATCAAATTCCTCAGTTGGCCAAGCCTCACAATCGTATATCAGGTTACTAATGAACACTACACGCATGCCTTCGTAACCTGTTATATGAACTGTAATGCGGAATATTCCATTGACATCCGAAACCTATCTTTTCGAGGATACAATGCCATCTTGTTCACTTCAAGAGTGAATAACAAATCTTGAACTTTTTCTACTATAACTCAACTTTGCCTTTTGATCAATCTCGTGAAAAAAAAACATTTACTTCTACATGCCGCATATAGCCTGTTAGCACTTATGCAATCAGAAATTTTAATGGCTTTACACTTTTTACCTGTTCATGCTATCCGTGAATTATCTATCTGTCGAATTCAACGGTGATTCACTGAACCGTATCAACTACAACGTCCACATGTACCCACAAATACAACTAAACTTAGCGGGTAAAGTTTGCTAGTGTACTATCCAAAAACAGATGGGCAAGTAGGTTGATCTGCTAAGAGGATGTTGACTTAAGCTAGCAATACACTAGACTACTGTACGCATGACGCCCACTAAGGGCGTGTGGTAACCTAGCCACGACAAACCGGTGTCGTCTGGTCTATTATGACGCATGCGTCTACTAATCGGAGACCGTATCACTGCAAGCCCATCTCAGCAGAAAGATGTACTAATTGATGAGAAGAAAATAAACTAGTATGAGCATCAGCGAAGAGTCACGAAATACCAAAAGCACCAGGTTAGGATAGAAAAATTGGTCTTCCAGATTTAAGGAAACAAACAGAATAACGCGTATAGGTTTCACAGTCTAACTTAAAGCATAAACAGTGCGTTTAAGAAACTAGTTACAACCATGTAAAACCTCACGTTGGGTTGGGAAAAAAACTGAACCCAAGCAATATACTCGTCCATTCTTGTGTATAGTTCGGTTCCCACTGCTAAACAGACAAACCTCATAAGCATATCATCACTTTCAAACGGCAACAATGGTGGAATCTTTCTTTACCAATTAAGCAAGATTTTAGCTTCTGTTCGCAATCCACTGGTTGGAGGACGAATAAGCTCACCACGCAACCCTTTTAGGCTGAGTAAGACCACCAGAATCAGGATTTGAAAGGATAACGTTATTCATAAATGATGCGAGGTAGATGCCCTAGTGGCGTTTCTAGAAGACAATAACTAGGGCTTCACAAACAAATGGTTCCAGAGACTACCAGCTGTTTTTGAGTCTCATCAATACCATGCAAGCTTGGAAATCGAATGACACGTGAGTAAATGAACGAGGATAGTCCAGACATCTACCCTCTAGACTATGGGGTCGTGGCCACGGAAGTATGTGAAGTGTTTTACCTTATTTTATCATGTGGTCTACCGGATAAGTGAATGAGCTACAATCCGACGCTTATTCGTAGGTCGTTAGTTCGATTTCCAAGCGTGCATGGTGCTGACGAAACTCGACACGGTCGAGACTGCTGACCATCATCTCGTTAGTGGTTGATTGCAGAAACTTTCCTCAATTCATTTTGCGACCGTGATACGTGCCTCCTCGTCTGCAGGCCAACCACAGATGGTTGGTCGATTTCAACTTACAACAGCAAACAAGGCAGCTGAGAGAAGTTGAACAATGAGTAGATTAGAGATGGTAACCTAATATCATTTTTTAAGTTGGATGTCATAAGAATATATCCCACGTGCTCCCAACACAATGTACCTTTTGAAATAGCACAGTACAAATTTGAAGTGGATGTTTATAGCTAACAAGAGAGATTAATTGTAAGTTCATTTGCCTTCAACAACTTTCTACTTAACAGAACAATCATAGTAGTGTTTATCGATCTTCAGATAGCTCGCAGAATTGAAGAATATTCAATCGAACCACGCACGTAGTCAGTTGTGTGTAGATAACCAAAGCATTTTCAAATTAGCACCAAATTCCTGAATCCTCTGTACTTAAGTCAGAATTGTTGAAACCTCAACGAATCGAAATAACATGATGACAAACAGAACACTTGGGTAGCGAAGATTTTGAGCGTGATGGAGGAAGCTGGTCTAGAAAGTTACTACCGATAACAATACTGTTGTTTCCACCGTGTTTCCGTACCAATGAACTAAGACAACCGGCAAAATCCACTAAGTAAGGTCTAAATATAGCGCTTCTATTAGTTACATCAGCGGCTGGTTGAGTGAAACGTTCTCGAGGAAATGACTCATTGCCAACGCAGTCAGAATAGTCATCCTGTTTCACTGCAGTCTTACGATGTGAATTGATTGCCTGATGGGCTACTATGAAGATGTTAATCGCTCACCAATATTCAGTAAATCATTTTTTGTTATAATTCTGAGCTTTCCTGCCGACTGAAAAAAAAGCACCACGCAGGAAAGCAATTCGACGGGACCTAACAGTTTTTAGTGATTACCGGCTAGTAACACTCTACCAGCCAGGTGCAATCAACCACACACTAGCATTGTTATGACCGTGAGTACTTCTCATATTGGTCTTCAACTGATAAGCCAGTAGTATTCGGCGGTGATTTATTTCTGACTTAAAAACCAAGTGAACAATTCTTGGCCTATTGATCGAAGCTCGAGCGTTCACACTGGTACAAATTGCACGCTACCAACAGTTCGTTGTAGGTTTTATATTCGGTTAGCGCACTTTTCGCGTTACCAATGCCAAACCGGCCGCGTGAGCACTCAAACAATGATTCCTATGTTGCTACCGAGTGGCCATCCGGTCAATAAGATGAATATTGGTCAGAAAGGAACGAGACGCTTTTCAAGAATATGTCGATGTAACACTGTCACAGTGTGCATGTGCTCACCCGTCATCAATACGACTGAGCCACGTGCACGCACACCGAAAAAGGCATCGTTGCCCTCCCAACTATTAACCGTAGTGTCCAACGCTATGCAATAGTGTCTTAAACAAACAAAGCCGCCCACTGCGATTTCATTAGCGATAAACTGATTCAGAACTTAAACACGAGAATGACAACAATTACCTGTTCAAAATGAACAAAAAAAAGCAAACCATCTAAAGATCCGTCTTTAACAACAATCGGATACCGCCACTTAACTCACCTTTAGGCAAATTGTCGCCAAACGTTTGACAGAACTAAAAATTCCTTCCTGCAGACCGAAAGTTCATACTATGGACGGGGCTCTTCAATCAGTTGTGTAATTTAAAAAATATCGAGGCAAAAAAGGCTGTTTAATTCATATCATAAAGCAGTCTCAATATGGAAAAATGAGTCTCATGGTGAACAGTTGTTTTAAAAACGGATGATCGAACTGAGTTTCGCTTGTTTAACATTTCTAAGTGTCGATGGACACAGTTCATCTCGGATTGTCAGTTCGCAAAAGAACGAAATAGTGAAACTAACACTTCAGGATGTTCACTCCCAAGATGACACATCACAACCCGTGTCGCCCCACTCGCATTCGTCAAGCAGAACTATCTTGATAAGCTTTGACGCTCATCCATTTCTCTGTAGTCTTTCAACTTGATTAAATTGATCAGTTTATGAGAATTTTCAACGGTTTAAACAAAAACATGTGACCTGCGAGATAGAATGAAATAGTTCACCAGCGTTCTTTGACGTATTATTCACGTGTTTCCAGATGGCTCAATTAGGCGTCCTGTTAATCAGAAACCAACATGGACCGGGCAATATATACACTTTGCGAAAGTCCAGCCAACGAAACACAGAATGGCGCCCGTTACAACGCAGTTTCATTTGAAGTTCTGCATACAGTTACAACATTTGACAGAAACATCATGGACGAAATTCAAACAGACGATCTTCTACTTTGTTAACCACAGCTCTTATATGCTAGGCTAACAGTCCAGTGAGTACAGCTTGTGACGAGTAGCTAGTAAAATTGATGTGTTACTTGTTCACACTCTTTAGTGTGAATGGACATGATTCAACCCACTGTAATGACGTTTTAAACTGGTTGATATCAGATATTGTGAAACAGCCGCAAGATGTTTGCTTTTAATTCAGACATAGGTACGAGCTGACAGTGTATTTTCGATATTAAATGGTTCCAAATGAGAGTTATCACATGAACGTCAGCCGATTACAGTATTCCAATGAAACTCGCACCACAGTAATGTTTTGAGTTCAAGGTACGCTGTATTCAGGTTGTAAGTGAGTTGACATGGGCTAAGTGAACTTCTCTACCGTCTGATCTCTTCCCGGAGATAACATTATCAGAAAAGATGATAGCTGACTGATTTGCTCGGATAAACAACGATCATAATAAAAAAATCATTTCATTTGAATCCGTAATTATGAATGCTGTCACTTGATGGCAGCAAACAACGACCTGATGAGCTCACCAGTGTTGAAGCTTGCTGCCTATCTCACTGCATACGTTTGCTGGTACGTTCCATCTACAAGAACGACCTGCGATTTGGTGGTTCGTTATTGAATTTAGTTGTAACGACACGTTGGCCCGAAAACGATGTTTTGTTGGTCAATAAGTACCCCGTTTTTCGGACTTTGTTTTTTGAATAAGACACAAGAAGCACAAATTAAAATCAGTTCAAAGTCGACTTTTGATCAGCGGTCAATCGCTCGTACTGAGCATCGATAAACTCAGCTAAGAATGTGTCCGGATTTCACACAGCTAACCATTCTAGAACTGACCGACTCACATACGGCTAGCAGTTGACAAGCAAAACTGGCAGGTAGTCTTAATCTATCAGCGGTGAAGCGCCACTGGGCCATGGTAACCAAGAGACAAGAAGGAGCATACACCCTCATTTTCGCGAACATAACTATGCATCGGTGCTCGCTGATCAGCGTCTGCACAAAGTATGCGGCTTTTTTCTTGCTTGTGATATACAAACAGTACAGTTGATTCCACCGATAGGTTTTGGAAACTGCGTTATACAGGCTCCAATTTTCTCCCAGAAGAGGGTTATATAGAGACGTCATGAATGGAGAAGTGAGTCAAACAACCGGACTTTGTAATATTTTAGCTGGTGTTGTCACCAGATGTTTGTGATTGCGTTTGCCTACAGGACGATACCAGTAATAGATTGGATATGGGAAACAGGCAAGACTATTTTCAGAGATTTGCACACAGACCGGATTTTACAAATGTATCACTTTTTCGATTATTGGGCGACAAAAATAAAAAATGGCTGGAACAAGGATAAGGATGCACAAGGTGTAGCAGCAATTTGGGACTTTTGAGAGGGAGGGAGTCCACAAAGTGGATGAAATGATACACAGGAACTAATAACAATAATTATGGTGCTGGTTGGGGGCGAAATCTTGACTGCACAAAAGGGTCTGATTCTGATTGCCGATTCGAAGCCGACTCAAATCGGCTCGCTCCGGCCATGGTATTTAGGGGGGATGATACAGCCACTGTGGGGGTGAACTGTGAGGTTTGTGACCCTTGCAAAGGATTGAAAGGTCGAAGCTCACCGACAGCCAACTGGCCACTGTATGTGACGTACGAGTTCTGAACGTTACCAGCGATCTGACCTACTGAACGGACTTGCTGATAGATACTGGACGACTGAGTACGCAATCCGGTCGAAATACCGGAACGCGAGCCGACAGTGTTGGACAGGGTGGAGCTGTTTGGAGGAACTGTGAGAGTGACACGGCTGTGAAGAAAACTACCAGTACCGGGAGACAATCGTGTGCCAACCGGATTGATGGGAAAGTTAGATACATTGGTGGGTGCGAGGTTTCGCACAAAATTCGATTGAATCACAGACCCACGTAGCTGAAATATGAGGAAAAGTGATACAACAGTCGAAGAGAGGTTTGCACAGATGGGAAAACATGTATAAGGAACAACTACGCAAAAATAGTCTGTCACTCAACTAACCCTATTCACAAGAAATCAGTACGGAGTCGATAGTGAGTGGACAGAAATGGAGTTATCAGTCTCAAACACACGAAACATAAGCAGAGAAACATAAGAAAACCTAACTTTCACTTTCAAATACTTCTGTTGAGATGGAATCTATCGTAGCACAAGTTACACATAAACATTTTCTCAAATGTAGTTTGCTAACACGTTCTGTCACAAATCACTTTTTGTTGCCTAATAATTATGACTGGCTCAGGATAAAGTTTTGAGATTCAAAAAGTCGTGGCGGATTTTGATAAATGTTGGAATGAAGACACTGGACATACCCTAATCTAAAATAAAAGCAATAAACACACTATAGAATATAAAAATGGGATACAGTGGAATTTAACAAAGTGAGGTGGCATAAGTGGTACGTAGTTAATTCAGAATTATACCACCTACGATTTTGAGGTAGACTGAGGTTCCACACATTCCCGGCCGGCGCTCTTGGCATTTGACTTACGGATTCCGATGAGTCTGAAACAAACTGCTTGCAGACTTACGGTACAGCTATTGTAAAGTTTTGACAAATTCGCCACACAACCGGATTCCAACATAAACACACGGTACAGCCAGTTTTCCTTCTTGACCGATCACTGCATGTAACAAACGCTTAATTAGCTCACTGTGAGGACCGCTTAGCTGCATAGAACTGGTAAAGGGTGCATCCACATGTGAGCATGAAACTGATGGATCCAAGAAAGAAGGTTTGTTAGTTACTGGAAAGTGAAACACTACAGCAATAGTAGCAAAATCAATAGTAATATGCAGTAAGGCCGTGAGTTGCTGAACAAGTTGAAATTCTGAAACCATGAATTATTATCGATCAGTACTTGAAATTAACTCGTCAAAAAAAGAGTTTAGAGGGAGTAAACTCGTTGTGTAGCGGCGTTCAAGCTTAAATGAATGGTGAATACAGCGGAGTCCGATATGAGCGTTTTAAGCGTACCACAGAGACCAGAACTCTGTTAATGATGCCAGACTGTTACCATTCAAGGGGATTGAATCAACAAGGTTGAATGTTAGGAAGGACATGTTGGTACCAAAAACTAGAATAGACCTGTAACGATTATCAAAAGACTGTCAATTATTGTGGTTCAACACTGCAATGGGCTTACTACGTGAGAATGTGATTCGCTGAGTGCTACTTTTTAAGTAGCCGGGAAGAGAAACCCTAGGGAAAGCCTCGTTACCATATGAAGAGTGACAAAAAGGAAACGACTGAAAAGCTGAGTGATCATGGTATAAGTTTAACTAACGGATTTTGCGAGTAACATGGTGAAAAGCCACAGTGATATGCTCACATATAGGTACATACCTTAAAACGTTACCGACTAGTTAGACATATCAATCTTTCACTTCTTCTCACCTCTTCTTGTTCTCGAACTATGGTTAGAAAAGCTAAACAAGATTGGTAAACTCACCGTACTCCGCGGCCTCAAGATTTGCGGCAGTGGAGTGGAGGACGACCCGAACCCGCCGGCAATTGGTAGGCTAGCGGAGGAAGAAATATTGGCCAGAGTTGTGAATATTCCACGTGTGGAGATGGGTTGATTGGTTGCAAGAAACTGAGGCCGCTGTTGCAGAAAATAGCCAGCAGGCATCGGGCCTTTGTTGACTTGAGTGTTGATTGCTGAACCGCTCAAACCTACCACAGCTGTTTGCGTCTGGTTTGGCTGCAATGAGCTAAGACGTGCGCTCAAAGAGGAATCCAAGAATTGATTGTTTAGATTTACTGAAGTGAAGGTGGCTGAACGACGGAGCATTGTTGGATTGGAGGATACGATAGTCTGTATAAAAAGAAATAAGATTTTGGCATACAGCGAGTGAAAGGTTACAAAGATGGCGAACGTTCAATGTCCCCTGACACCGTTGGAGATCATGCCTCCTGTTACGTTTCAGCAATAAACTTATATATAAGTGATAAAAATTTCTACTAGGAAACACGAAAGGAGAATCAAGAGGGCTCCAAGAAAGCTTAACACAAGAGTAATCAATATACTTCGGAGATAAAACAGAGTACAGAGACTACAAGCAGGGCACTGGTATGTTACGGAACATCACACTACAAAAAAGACAGAAAGAAGGGGTCGAGTAAGTTTCAAGTTGTGAATCATAATGGTGCTTAGTTGCAAGTGGCCTTTAAGGAAGTGGTACTTAAACCTTTCTTAGGTTATAGTCCTTTTAGCGTTCCAGAGGTAACGTCATCGTCTTCAGCATCTTAAACGAAAAATCATCGCACTCTCATTCAACCTGCTCTACAAAAACAGCACATACAATTAATGGAAATCAGTATGAAGCCGCATGTGTTAGAAAGTCAACGCGGTCAGTTAGTATGTTGTAACCATATCAGCATTTTAATATCATAAAGAAAAACACCTGGAAGGAATCTTTGATTCAGAAACCTGAAGCAGTTCCCTGTCATCTTTTTCCCGTCCAATATCTTAATATAGCCGCTAAAGAACAACATCGCCCACTTTGAAAAACATTACTTTACAGTAACGAATGAGTTCAGTCAAACCATTCGGAGAAGATAAAAACGGACTGGAATTTCGCAGATTGACTAGCGATATGTTTTTCAAACCAACCATGGTGAATATTTCCAATCAATGAGAGAACCCAGTAATGATTTCAAGAGAGAATCTAAAATGTTTTGAAGAAGTTTAGGATACAATAAACCAAGTGATAAAGCATTATTGTCTCTTGACTAAAAAAAGGTACAACTCACCACAAAACTGGTTCCACGTTGTCCTGCGTGAGTGAACGATAAATTACTCCCAGTGAGATTAAGTGGAAGTGAAGCGGTGGCAACAATACCACTTGCAGATGCCGTACAGTCCAACGGTAGAGATAAGAGTACGGAAGGATGATGCATTCCGTCCTGAGCATGGATACTCAGTTGGGTATGATGTTGTCCAGCACCAGAACACTGGTATGTAGACGAGGTGACAGCTGTGCCCGAACTGCAAACAACTGAGCTGGCCGAACAGGTCTGTGAGACAGATGAAACCGCTTCCGCTAACATACGTGCCTCACGTTCTTCCTTGTTTTTGATCACCATTGCTGGAGTGATGAGGGTATCTGGATTGATGTTGTGTTCCTAGAAAGACGAACAGGTTTAGAATGATAAAGTCTCAAATGTTAGCGAGCTTTTGAGTAAAGACAACAGGAAAAGCAACAAATTGGTGTCAGAAAAAGTGAATTCATGTGGATGTGACCGAAATCACAGACACAGAACAAGATAGTGGGGGACAAAATCCATATAAGACCGAACTCTAACTATCATGACGAAGAGTCATGTGCTATTAAAAATACTGTCGAAATCAGATTTTTGAAAACAGATAAACAACTCAAAACACTAAGTGCTTTCTATTCATTAAGTCAAGATGGAAAGAAAACGTACGTCGCAAGTTGTTAGCATTTACATTTACTCTCGTCAGTCACTAATGTACAAACTGCACACAGCAACAACAAAAGAATGCTAAATCCGAAAGGAAAACTGAAGAAAAATCCGTTTTTCACGTTTGTTGTCGTTAGACCTTTTGTTATCGTCTATTCATTGTTGTATTCACAGCTTGGTTCGCGATTTTGAGTTGACATTCAGTCTGTCTTTAGATA
>JTDE01021736.1:28496-49692 GCA_014338405.1 Paragonimus skrjabini miyazakii | reverse complement strand
CAAACACAAGTGTGAATGAAGTGGTTTCTTAATCTGTTTGAGAAAACGGATCGAAAACAAGTTAAAATTAGTGATACCCGATTTTAAGTGACTATTCAAAATTCACAAGTGTGTGCTAGGCAGATAAAACGATGATGAATACGAAAGCACAAGTGAATAGATTCACGAGTGGACGTCGAAAACAATCAGTTTGCATTTCCAATAAAGAGAATATATTGAAAAAGCAATAAATTCTATGGGTACGTGTTACTTATTACGATTATGTCACATCTGGCAGCTTCACTAATAACAACTATTTCGCTTTTATACAGCCTCGAACATTGAGGCACGTGGAATCGATCAACACAAGCCTCAATGGTAGTTGTCTCACCTATTGGGATCATGTCATTCCTAGGACAATCTACAGCCTTTTCCTAGCGATTCTGGTATTCACAAATAACATTTAACGAGTCAGGTACTCGAACAAGAATACAAAAAAAAGTATGAGACAAAGAAACTGGTGTTAGGTATAAAGATATTGCTATTATTATAATACTATCTGAAAGACCCTTATCTGTCATAACCATGCACGATCAAAGAGAATACTATCATAAGGAGAATGAGTAACGATGGCAAAAATAAGGGTATTATATTAGAAAATTATTGATATTCCCCATGCCATACATGTAACAGAACTAGCAAGGCAAGAAAAGTTTAACTAATCATATTTAGATCCGCTGGAACGACAGATGAGACAATTAATGGAACAGTTGACAAATCAAGGTTTCTCGGTGACCAATGTGAGATTCCACTCTATCCCCATTGTCCAATAATTACTCTACAGGTGTTCGACAGATTTAGATATGCATAGTAATACTGTCTAATCTCTCACAATCTAGCCTCAGGACTCCCTCGTCCCTTACTTAAGCCTAAAATGTATATTCAACGTTTGCGCTTTGAAACAGATAGGTCAACACCACACTCACATTGACCTTAGACCCAATGAGGGTCAATATCTTGTATATTTCAGATACCAGAATTCGGAGCAGTAGTCAACGGATCGGACCGATATCACCCGCTCCGTCAACGTGATACTGGATTGTACAATTCTGATGACTTCACAGCGGCCGTCACTGGCCAGGCTGGCGTTGAGAGCGTTTTCAGCCCGACGACCACAGCTGTATTGAGAGATTAGATTCCCGTTATGGACAGAGTTTATGTCGTCCGTTTGGCAGGTTCTATTAAGGTTACTTAACACTCCAAATCCTTAGAAATCTTTTCGTTGTGTTTGTACATGTTCCAACTGACTGTAATGACGTCGGTGATAAGGACGCATTTTACTCAGATCTGTATGTCACTTATCAATTGATATGTAGTAATGAACACCAAGCGAGTTTCTTACTTCACTTTAAATATGCACTTATTTAGAGAGTTAGGCCATATACTAAGGATGCGAGCCGATTGTCAACCACAACGGACACTCTGCCGATGCTGCGGCCAATAGGCGCAAGGTGCACACATGATGACCTGCCTTAGAGAAATAAAGTCGCTCACCAAAATACTGGTTATCGTACGCCAGGTTCGTCCCGCGGGTAAGCACTCTCATGGCTAACAGTCTATGGCAAGATACTTTAAGTGCGATCGCGGCTAATTGCGCTCAGTGGAGTAAATGTAATCGTTGTTTGGTCGAGTTGTCTGTGAAATACGTACAGTTAAAGACGCCAGGCTATGAAGACCGTAAGGAAGCCGTTTTGTTGATGATATTTTCATTTATAACTCGGTTGTTAGTTTGTAGGGCGTAGGTATCTCGAGTCTGAGTGTCTGAATGCAGACGTAGTTGGGTCCCATCGCCTTCCAATGTTCTCTTTCTGGCTAGGGCTTGATTTGTGTCTTCATGCTTGCATAGCAGTCAAGCATAAGCGATAGTCACTGGTCCATTGCTGTCTTCGGCGATGATGAAGAAAAGAGAAAAATGTATGACTGTTCAATGTGAAGGAGATTTTTCGGCATGGCTTACCAATATTGTCTGCTCTGTGGTGCACCTGGTCTCCGGCCGTACGTTATGATCCAGTTGGTATGACTACTAATTATTTTGAAACCAAAGAAATAGCAATAGCAGCCGAAGTTTCATCGAACGAATTTGTGTGAAGCATCTACAGAAGCATCTTTAATGACAATTCGTCTCTTGGCTGTTTAATGCCGGTTTCTCAATCCTAGACTGTGTTGTAGAAAGCACATTCTTAGGCTCAGGTTCACATTTCAAGGTTTAGCATGTGGCAGAGTAACATGTGCGTCACACAACACAGGCGAATACGTTATCAGCTGCCGCCAGAAACAAAACCATGTGACCTATTATGTTCATTGTTGAACATGAAACCCTGACGCGCCAAGGTTCAGAAGCGTCCATCCGCGTACATGTTTAAGTTACTGTTCACTGACCAACTTTATCAAATCGCACGAATCATCACGTAACCATTGCGGACGGGAGATAACTAACTCTAACCCAATTCATTCTTGTGCTTCCCGAGATGCTAATGATCAGATATACATAATCTACGTCCGTGACCGTTCTGAACAACAACATACAGCCTGACCCGCGCGCAACTGACGTGGTTGTCCATATGTTGGGAATAAAAACGCGAGAAATCACAAGTCTCTTCGATCCATTGATCGGAAACCCATGCTCAAAGGCGTGGTGCTGAGGGATGTATATATAGGTATTGTCAACGCACGGGTCGTAACAGATTGTAACAAAATCATACGGCATTAATTAACACTGGTGAGAAAAAGTCGTGTACAACAATGTACCTGCAGAGCAGCAATGTGGGTAGGGTTTTTCTGGATTATTGGTCCACTGTGTGTTGATGAGGAAAGTGACGAAGCGGTAAGCCCCATTTGACCAGAACCAGTCATTTCAACCGAAGAGGAAGTAGATGAAACACCAATCTGTGGCCCAGATAGATGATCGTGACGAAGTCGGTGATGGTTCAGTAGTGCCGGTGCTGTTGATGTGTGAGTGGTGTGTCCAGCTTGAGTGGTTAGAAAAGGACCAGAGGCCGACAGAGTAGAATGTGAGGAGTAGTTATACAAGCTAGTAGATGCGCCGGTTGCACTTCCATGATACACAGAGGCCGATGATCCCGTTCCCTGAGATCCACCAAAACCGGTGAGCACTTGACGACGAGAACCCGGTGGGCGATGAAATGGAGCGGAATGGACAGCAGGCGAAGTGAAAAGTGAATCCTTTATGGTTTTTTTCAAAATTCGCGACTGACTCTCGTCGTTTGCTCTAATTGTGTTGAAAAGTTGACTCAAATGTGGGGGTAGCAAGGAAATGGCAGAATCTGTCCCACTATCCGCATTTGATAGACCACTTTCCAGATTGTTTGCAGATTGCAAAGTCTGAAAAAAACATAAATAAGCTTTAGTTAAATCACGTCTTGCTCATTAAAAGTGTACAGATTGAAACGGTTGTTAACAAACGAATAAGGACAAGACTGAAAAAAGCCGAGAAAATACAGAAAACTCATCAGCACCGGTTAACAAAACAGGGCTTGCTAATGACAGATGTACTGCCATGAATGTTATTACATAAAGTATAGCTTTATGGCGATGTAACACTGTTTTGTCACAAGGTAACACACGTTTATTAGTTTGGCAATACGACATACGAGAGGCTTTCTCAGCTTTGGCAAGACATTTAGTTGTTTCTAAGCTTCGCTTGATAGAACAATGGATGAACTAAGATTGGGGTTACACAGTTATTGAGAAACGTACTTTGAGATGTGTTCTAAATGCCCTTACCTGTGAGCCACTTTACCCGACCCGACAGACCTTGTGATAAAAGAACCACAAAGACGTCCCACAATTTGGTGCATGGTTGCGGAGTCAAGCCCCAAAGATTTCCAAAACTCTGGTCTAGGTTTTAAATGATGGCGGTCGTTCGCTGCTACGAGCAAAAAAAGTATAACACACATAACTTACCTGTGCCTAATACATTCGGCGTCTCTTCGCTGTCGGTGTACTATAAGTACGCTGATGACCCAATAGTTTGAGACAGCGCAGTGGCGTTGGTATTTCCCGCAACGCCATGCAGTCACGTTACCAAGACTTGTGACACGTATAGTTCTACGATCTATGGCACGTACGGTTCCTTTGCGTGCGTACAACTGTCGCACATTGAGCCTTCAGGCGCTCGTCTCGATCGTATTTCTACAGACGGCCCCGTTCAAAACTAAGTCCTCCCAAGATCTAACATTGATATAACAACACGGAAGATATACTTGAATAACATCCTGGTAACCCAGCTTTTGATCGCCAGGATTTCATCCACCTGATTTCAGAGTCAGCTGTTTCGGAATCAGTTCGTCACCTATCTGACGGACGTGTAAAAGTACGCACACACACAACACGTCAGACATATCGTTTGTGAAGTAATGTTAATTGGATAGCTGCCGTGGCTCGTTATCTGAATGGTTCTCCATAATCTCATAGACTAAGATGGAAGACTGCTGTATATGGTAAACGAAGTGGCACAAGTACAACAACAAAAGACCAGAGAAATGAAATTGTGAAAACAACAGAAATCACAGATCCGAGTTAACATTTGCATAAGTAACTGGGACACAGCACGTACCTGATATGCTAGATAGGTTCTGTATTTGCTCACAGCTGAGCTAGCATCCGCGTTAATCTCGCTCACGGGGAGGCCATCATTTCGAGACGTCAAGCTACCTGCTGAAGCACCGAGTCCAAGATTGGAAGCCGCAGCACTCTTGAGTTTGTTTTTGACTTTACGACTAGTTGGACCATGCGGAGTAGCTGAGCCAGACACTGCTAGAAGGTAACACAAAGAACGAATAAACGAAACTAAAACGAGATAAGGACACACATAGGTTTGATAATCAAAGGGAAAGCAAAAGACAAACGATGCTTACAGTAACAGGATACATCTTGACAATACAGGCTGTACATTGCGCAGTCATTTAAACCAAACCAAGTGCAAGATTCTGAATCCACAATCGTGATCGGCACACGAAGCCTGTAGCACAGAGCGCTTTTGTACTCAACAGAACGCTGACCACAGTATTGACGGACCCGTATTGTAAGAGACGGGCGGAAGAATGTGGTGGCAGGGCAACTGGGACATGCATGCTCGCATTGAATACAAGCGAGCCTCGGTATCGACAAAGTTGAACCGTACTTTTCACAGGAAGCCTTAAAACCAGATAGCATCACCGAAGCACAATGTTTTCCGGACATTCACATTTGAATTTTTGTAGTTACCAGGACAGTTACAGTGTCTCCTCTCAAGGCGATCGGGCAATCTGATCATTACTCACAAATGCAAGTGGTTGGGCGGTCGCGCTTAATGATTCGTGATATAAAGGTAATGTATTTAGCCTGATGATTAATAACTGGAAATGAACATGTTCGCTACACAGTATTTTTCAATCAGAACTCTGTACGAATACTGTTTTCAAGTTGACTGCCTGAGAGTACACACTGTTGTTAAGGATAAATGGACATAACTGTTTATCGCGGCAATGTACCTCGAACAAGTCACTTCACTTATTCGTATGAATAAGTTAATTCGGATTGTTAGGCATGAGATCATTGGTAACAAGAAACCAACGTCACAGGTAGAACAAGGGATACCTGACGTAATCTCCATTGTCAATCTAACCATCATGGACGTATTGTGCGATTAATACTCAGAATTTTGCGAGTAGGAAAAGTGAGGAAATATCTACCGAACTGAGCAGTACAAACGTTAGGCTCATTGGCAGAACGATGTATCTACAGAATGTGACATTCAAGGGTAAACAGACGTTATGACAGTAAAACGTATGTCCATATTACCAGTGGGAAAACTATACATGATTTATAAAACAATATATTTCAACAGCGGCTTCTGGTTGACAAAATAAACATTTGACACACTTCATAACCGCATAGTGAAGAATGATGACACCTTTAATGACATACTCGCCTGAAGTATACGAGGGGACTGATCTTCAGAGTATTTTGTGCCAAACTTGAAAGGGTAACTACTCTAAGAGGTTATCGTTCAACAGAGATGGGCACCTAAAGTGGTCACTCTTCCATAGAGTTTCCTTTGGTTATTCTTTCGAGCTTATGAATAGTTGATGTGTAGAGAGTATTAAAAGTTACGCATTTTTCGAGAAGTGGATACTTTACAGAAGCATGAGATTACAAGAAATACACCAACTATATACATCAGTTTTGAGTCGAACCAATAAACACTGAAAATTGAACCAATGATTCGAAATCACACGAACAGAATGACAGCGGATCGGTAAACACTAGTACCAGTAACTTGATATCAACACGATCCACATTTAGTTCACAACGATGATACAGTACATCAAACATGGATTCAAAGTAGTCGACAAAGCAGAAAACATGCAAACTTTCTCTACGGAAACGAAAACGGCAAGCTGACTAGATAAGCACAAACACCACTGGGTAACCATAAATTAGAGAGACACGAGAGTGCAAGTGGCTAGGAACGAAGGAGATAAAGGAGAATAACTCACGTGGTGTCGCGACCGAAGCATCATCCATTGGAATTGTCCCGGTCGTCTGCAAAACGTTGCATGCATTTGACGCCATTGCACTGGTGGCTGTACTGGCCACAGCGGACATTTTCGCATGCATCAACAAACACTGACTGGCGCCACGATAACAACGTGTCGGAAAGAAGTTGTTGATAAAGAATTCCGCAAGATGAAAATTGGGTGACAATACGCAGTTGGAATTTCCTGTGACTGCCGTATCAAACGACATATCTTGCAGTTTGCAAATACTCTGAAAACAGGGCGAAACATGAGCACCGATCAGGCAAGAAGGTATAGGAGTAAGTAATATGCTCTGACTACTTCAAAGAAACGATGTGAATTCGGTAAAAAAAGATTACAACCGACCAGAGTGGAAGTTAAAAAAAACCCAGAAAACTAAGGACTAACCTGGTATAATGCAGCTTCCTCCTGAGGTAACCATTCAGGGGGCTTCCCTACGTGTAGATGACCACCGGGTACCATATTGCCGGATGTATTAGCCATCAGACCGGCCAAATTGTTCGCACCACCAAGTGGACAGGGTACGACCACATTGGTTCCACCATTATAACGAAAAGAGGTCGATTGGTTGCCCTTGACAACAGAGGAGTTTGAAAATGGTAACCAACATCGAAGAATCACTTATGGTGAACATTTAGAACGGCAATCTTGAATCTTAAAAGTTTAGTTTACGAATAAACACATACACACACTGCGTACAAATTAAATGTGTTGGTGTCCGTTCAGGAATAAGCAGCAACGGTATGATTAAGTGTGCTAGACGAGTACCTTGAATATGACTCGGTACTTATCCGCTGATAGTGAGATCAAAAATAAGACCAAAAGATAGGAAACATGAGAAAAACATGATGTCTCGTGGCCTTTAAGGATAGCAGGACTGGCACGCAGTCAAATTCACAAAACATGCTACTATTCAGCATCCAAAAAACGGCATGAACATGCCAAAACAAATAAATGATAGAACGGTATGATTTACTTTCTTTAACTACTAACTCGACATAAGTGATTGGTGACGACTAACAGACGCAGGTTAAAAATTTGATCGCCTTGATTATCATAGTCTAGGTTAGTTAGATGACTGGACACTTTTGAAATAGCGCATGTAAATGTGTGTTTCTGAGACCCAATGTGTAGTTACCATATATAAACAAAAGGTCAAACTACAAGATGTAAACATTACAAGAGGAAAATGAACAGCATACATTCACTGATGGAACATTGAACCGAACGAATCATGTAGTCTGATAGTAGGGCAACTTCAGTATGCATCGACTATACAACTCAGTATTTGAGTTTCCGAGTCGAAGTCTAATCACAGTATGTGATCGGGGTTGAGTCACACAAAATTAGCAACTCGGTTATCACCAGCTATGCTTCGACAACGCTGAAGTTGCCCTGATGGGCTAGTAGGAAATAGAAGTTGAATCGGTTCAGGTAGTGAAGCGTAAGAACAGTGAAGTTTACTGGCCGAATACTGTCACATCGTACAGAAGCTGAAACCTGTCATAATTAACATAACGTCAACCGGAAAGGAAATCGATAATCTATCGTGGCCTACAGGAATGTTGGTCTTATCTCAAGTTGTTGGCTTATCTCAAGTAGGTGCCTCGGTCGAGAGTTCCACCAGCCAATACATGCTATCCGTTTCCCGCTTGGAACCTCGCATACTTTTCTGACCCTGAGTACGTAAGTTAGATACTGTCAATCTGATAACGCTCAAACATAAAGTGACCAGGTATATCGAATAGAACTAAGCATACTGGCGAAAGTTGATAACCCAGACACATCAACGCCGCAAATGTGAGTGCAATGTCCGAATCGAAATGTCTATCGTTAGTCAAAAATTCACTGAATAATCATTGACTTGAGGACAACCAAGCTAAATTATATCGAATGTAAGAGCTCGACAGGGTTAGGGACAAGTACGAAGGAACGTCGACAGACCCACGTGGACGACAGTCAACAAATATAGGTAGTATTTCGGAATTAAGATACCACGGTACTAATTTGTGTGAACTGACAACTAAACGGATGTAAACAAACCCAAATATATCTTCTTAAGGGCTCTTAACACACTTCCTAGTCGTCTTTAGTTCGTTTGGAAGATTGAATTAAAGTTAAAACGATTCACGTTCGTTTTCTTCATAATAAAATTTGTGATGCTTCTAATACTAGGTCACTTAACATACAAAAACAAAATTCAGGTTGACGGTAATCAAGAGTGCTTCTGAAAGAGATAGCCGTATCAGCTGCGTTCGCCTCAAAATTGACTCGAGTACAAGCCAACATACATCTAGGTCGAAACACCCACAAGGTCAGCAGACGAATCATATGCCACAAACGGGAATGATGGCCAAGTGACCTTTATCTTCAGCACTTTGCGTGGTAGGGTAACAAGAGCATTCTCCTCACTCACTGATGTAGTTCGTTAGATAGTTGCGAAGTTAGTAGTGGGGGGAATATCACACAAAAACAAGCATTATGATGATCGATTCTGAAGGCAAAATAAAGCAATATTCCGATCAATATCGTCTGGTACATTTGATCTATTTCGCTTTGATAAACGCGGCATGTCGGGATGTGAGACGAGTGTACCGTCTATCACTGTCTCACAACCTGGTGTGGAGACCACCAGAAAGAAGAGACAGGTCTCTTCCGAAGGACTTTGTCCAAATGAGTTCGGGGCGGAACAGTTGGTGGTATGTTATTCAAGTGACAACAACGCCTGAAATATGCAGGCTTATATTGAGAAGGTAACTGGTGACGCTTCCGAGACTGAGAGCATGCCAATAATGCTGAACTTGACAAATGGTCCCAAAGAGCATAAAACAATGTGATAACGTATACATAGTATTCTTTGAGCAAAAGCTACAAGAAGAAAATTGGTAATGAAGAACACTGTGAGAATAAACGAGCCGGAGCTCTCAGCCATGATTCGATTTTAAAGACGAAAAGAGAAAGAGAACTATCTTCATCCTACCTCGCTTTCACATGCATCACTGTCAAAAAAAGACAAAGTATTGTTGATGAGTAGACTGTGCAACAGTGAGGTTATTAGGAGCAGACAGAACGATAAACTGGCCAGTATCTTCGATAACAACGAGAGCAACTAAGGTGTACGTTTAGACAATCACAGAGTATCGTTGTCATCATCATCATCATAGACAGCAATACATCAGTGGTTCACACTGATGGTTAACTGCCACACAACCACGAAGGGAAAAACCCCTATATAAGAGAGAAGAAAAAAAGGGAAAAGGGAGGGGACCTAACCACTAAACAATTGCTACGTCTACTTTCAAACATACAACATCAAGACGCCTACACATTGCGAACAAACAACCGAGCTGTAAATGAAAGTAAGGCGTCATCAGCAAGATAGGTACCTTATGGCATTCACTGTCCCGCGTCATTAAATGCACTCATTTCGCAGACAACTCGGCCAAACAACGACAACATGCACGCCAGCGAGCTCGGTTTGCCGCCATCTCACCTAAAGTTTCAAGCCACTAATTGTGTGGGTCGCGAGGGCCCCAGCCCGGAAGACGAACTCGATCCACCATGATCAACCCAATCGTGAACGATTTCATTTGTCTACGCCAGGTCATCATCTGTCCACCCCGCACCTTGCGTCAATCGACCGCAGCGTCCGCAAAAAGTGCTCGGTGTGGCAAACGATTAGCTGGCATCCTTAGGACATGACCTAACCATCTAAGTCTGTGCAAATGTAGTGACTGAACAAAAGAACTCGTTTGACAATCAGTCACAAACACCCACTTCCTAACCTCCTCGGTACTCACTAGTTGGTGCCACCCGATACGAGCGATCACACGCAGACATCGATGGTCAAACACCTGAAGACGATTCACGTTCTCTATCCTGAGTGGCCAGGTTTTGCTGCCGCAAAGTAATACAGCCCTCACTGTTGTCTGATATACGCGACCCACAGGCTTCAAACAGATACCTTTCTGTCGCCATAAGTGCCTTAGAATAGTAAATACCGCTCTAACCTTGGAAATACGCGCTTCTATTTCATTACCTACACCTCAGCCGCTGTCGACGATGCAACTTCCCAGTTATACAAACCGGTCAACAACCTTCATGGCATCATTATCTAACAACAAATCTACGTAATCACAACAGTCTTGCAGAATCACTTTGCATTTTGAGGCTGCAAAGCGCATTCTGAAGTACTTAGCAGAACGCGAAATAGCGTTGTTTGTGCTGTTTGAAAGTTGTCAAACAGCAACACCTTATCGTCAACATAATCAAGATCAGTCAGCCTTTCACCAGATAGGAGGTCCACGCCAGCAGCTTGTGAAAGCCGGAGACAATCCTCCATTATTTCGTCCATGACGAAATTGAACAAAAATGATGAAAGGGGACGAACGCCTCTCATGGTGCTGAAACTGTCAGACAGCCCACCGTAAACCCTAACCTGAGCCGAAGTATGGGAGTAAAGCGCCGACAATATGTTCACATACTTGTTCGGTACACCCCTGCGTTTAAGCGACTCTAAAAATGTTGATCGATCCACCTGTTGATGTAAACGGCGGCCCGAGCCACAGTACCTTTTGGTCAGGCTCATGGCTGTTATGATGATGATGAACAAATGAAGAACACTGTTGTCATCCTCTACGGTTAAGGAGAGATCCTCCCAGACATCAACCACCTGTAACTCTGTACATGCTCTGTGCTAAACTGGAGTCATCATCTGTTGAATCCGGTCTACAGCATAGAAGAAAGAGACGCTAGCACTGCTCGTCCAAAATATAGTCGAAGATGCACAAAGATTTACAAATGCAGGAAATATGTTTCAAAATCACCTAGGCATGCCATGAGAAATGATCATCCAGATGACCAATGGAGCTTGATGTATTTAGTTGCAATTCACATATTTGTATTCTTTTACTGTCATTTTTCATTTGGAGTTTATGTTGACCCAAAACACAAAAAATATATTCAAATTTTCAATGTTGTACAAGAGTTAAGTAAGGAGTTCAAAGAACAACAAAGCCAGGTAGCGAGTGCGGACTTCTGAGTGAACAACGACAGACACAACGCCAATTCCATGTCCAATTATCTAACGAATCAGCAAACTAGGATAAACCCGGTCCTTGGATGAAGAAGTCCACGAGCGAGTAACAAAAAGCGAAACATAGCATTCTGATGTGAAGCTCATGTTGCTATAATTAACGTGAACTGATAACCCGAAGTGCTGGAACAAACGAATGAGAGCTGACAAGTCACAACAGCAAGACAACCCATCATTGTTAAGCAACCAGGATGTCACTTACAAGTTCAATACAGCCAAAATTCGATCGAAGTTTTTATAGTCAGAGAAACGAATATTAATAGCCTCTCTCGCAGAACGGCAGGATAATATTTGAGATTAGCTCTTGTTAGAGCATATTAGTGATACGCATCCTTGACCCGCTTAGGGGTTAAATTTCGTCCCATATTGCTGCGACCACACAGCGAAGTGATAATAGCTAAAAGTTCGATTAGAATGGCGAGTGGGTGATGCGCTAAATCCCGCAACATTCATGGTTATTCCAGATATTGTCCGACGGGTTGTATAAAACCAACCTGATAGAGGATTTGAATACTGGGTACTGGATTGGAGCAATTGTAATGATACCTCTCAACAGGATGCGTAGAGCTGTACATTACTCGTAAATGAGTGTGGTTGAGAGTTGGAGACATGTTAACATTGACAGAAAGCCATGTAATGAGAAATGGGACAAATTTTGCCAGTTAAAACAAACCTGAACAGAATGGAGCTGCCTTCCAGGCGATGTATGACTGTACCGGGCCAAGGATGTTGGATTCGAAAATGGGCTTGCGTTCCCAGATTGACCGTGATATGGGGATGTTTTAGCCATTTGTTGCGCAGGAAAATGAGCACTAACAACTGCAGCATTAACACCGGTAGCTGCTGCTGCCGCGGTGGACTGTACAGCGTTGAGACGGCGCATCCGATTTGACCGCATGTTGATCATTTCTCTGTTGTAACTTGCTCGGGGAATATGTAGTCTCGGTCCGTTTGAAGTAGAAGAGCCATGTGGATGTAAAGACAACAGGAATGTACTCCCAGGACCAGCACAGGACGCACCTGTCCCACTTACAGGTTGGGCCATTGTATTGGGAGAGTTGAGAGTTCCTGATTGTGCCACTGAGTTACCACCCAACAGAGAGGGATCACGACCAATGTTTTTGTGTGGTGTTGAAGGAGATAATGTCATACTGGCGTCTGACTCACCAGCTCCAAAAAATAGACCACAAAAAGGTATGAAAATAAGTTACAATTCACCGTATGAAACGTGTATTATAAAAAACACATCGATCAGAACAACCCGACGGTCTACTGAGATATGAACAGATAAGAGAGAATAACTGGAATAGACAATACTTTTGCCGAAATGACTTCAGGCGCACAGGGTTAACAAACGTCCAAGTACGTGGGCGGCAAAATGAAACATCCGAAGAGCTGAACTAAATTAACACACGGTATTAAGTGAAGTTTCACATGGAATCAGAAGCGCAACAGGCATCCTAAAGCTCTATGACAATAAAGATGAGAAATAAACAAAATCGGGCGGTATACATGACCCGTTGAGACACCAAAGTTACAGTTAACTATTGTATGTATGACATTATATATATATATATATGTCAAATCATGCACGAGTGCATCGCGTATTGATGCGCTTTCATCAGTTCTCCTCATACAGAGAATCCAGGGTTTGTCCATCTAGCGTGCACCCGTACATATGGACATGTGTGCGTGGGAGAGAACAAGGTCAAAAATGGATGACCGTGCATTGTAAAGCCATGTAGGGGAACAATACAGTTTACCTATCCGTGTCGGAACACCGTGGAACATTATTTTAGATTGCAGAGTAGGAAGTCGATCATGCACGACTCATACATTTAGGTGTCAGTCACTCATAGGGTCCTATGACATGGCGCAAACGCACGGTAATTTGCTGCCGGGTATCTTACGACATCCGTCCCTGAATCTCATTAGATAGGTTGAAATGATAGTAAATAAGCGCAACCCACCCAAGGACACACCCAGTATTCGTTCGCTGGTTGTCAATGAATAACATCCGGTCGTGAAGTCTGAGCCGGCAATGAATGAGCACTGGATTGCTTGAAATTTCCTCCAGGACATAAGTAATGTCCGAATACGGGCTTCAGGTACATATGACTCACTAGCTTGTACAAGCTGCTCAACCAAAAGCAACGGGTGTGGTCGATACAACTAAGCTATAAGAAACCCGTAAACATTTCCATCACCTACGCAAGTACACAAAAATACCAATTTTTGGGCGAAATAAAACATACTTACTGACATCAAAACAACAAACAAAGCAATAACCACCAACGTTACAATGCTGAACTGTTTGAAATGATAAGGTTGATTTACCTACGGCCACAGGAGAACTGTGACTATCATCCTCCGTAACGAGCATACGGGTGCCTAGCGTAGCAGACATGGATTTTCTCGGAGTGTGTAAAGCGGAGCTGGCAAGTCTGCGACGTTTTAAATATGGTCCTGTGACCGAACTACGTGCACCGGCATTGGCTGAACCGATAACCACACGACTATGCCCACTGAGTTCGTTATTTGTGGTGAAGTGGGCGGTATCATCTTGTCGCAATGATTGCTCATTCAAAACAGAAGAGGAAGTTACGCTGGAAGGTAAAGAGGTAGAGACAGCAGGTAGATGGGTCACAGGAGGCAGCTCGTGTTCCGACATTGGTTCAGATTCGTAGCCCCAATCGGAACAGTCTGCATCACCAGACAGAATGTCACTTAAATGAGGTTCGGTTGGCGCCAACTGTATGGAATTCGAATGTAAATCCGCACCGTCGTCGTCACCCAAACTGAAAACGGCCTTAACAGGAGGTATGGGACTCATTTCGTTCTGCGAGTGTTCGTCAAGCATGGGGTTCCAAATCTGAGGACAGATAGAACGGGATAATCTCCCTTTAGACACAACACACACCAAAAATGGAGCTCAAAAAACCAACTCAAAATGAACAGATATTCATACCAAATATCCAGGGACTAAAAGTGATGAGCCCGGGCAAGGCTTTCATAGCCACGCTACGAGATAGATGCCCAGCTGGTACACGGAATATATATGCTCGCCGGCATAGAATGTGTATTTTTACTAATTCCGCTATGGATCGCAAACTTGCGAACTTCTTCAATACACTCCAATGGACACTCACGTTGTTCACACAATCAGTCCACTTAACAGAAATTAACTAAAGGAGATAATCGAAGACAGAATGTCAATAATACATCTTCAGCCGAGACGCACCTGATCGCACAGGCACGAAGAAAGATTGAAGCCACAAACATAACGTAAACCCTCCTTTTACCATGTAACCAGTAGCTACAAATGACGAAGACCAGTCATACAAGCCTCGTCAACAAGAATTAACGTTGGTGAGATCACGCCACTAAGGTGAAGCGATCAGCAGTCTCAAGAGGCCTACAAGCAACAGTAAATACAAGATCGGAATCAAGTCGAATTTGGTACCAGCAATTTGCATTTTGAGACTATAAACTGCATACTATACGGCTTTACCATATCATCTCGTCGGTTCAACATGATCTGCATAGTGTCGCAGAAGAAACAAGCATATCAGTTTAGATCAGTGTACTACTCAGAAAAAGCTCTAATCCAAAATATCCAAGGAATATTCAAGTGCTGGCTCAGATTAGTCTGTCAAATAGCTAAATGGGAAGGGAGAGAAAGGGCATTCTTGGCAAAGATCACCAAAAACTGAGAACGAAGGATAAAGCTGCCCGTAACCGGCATACACTGATATTAACAGATTGGCACATTCCAACGCGCTTCTCCTATAACACAATCAAGTAGAGAGAGTAAAAAGACGGTGCAACAAGCAATCATTGTGTTATGTATTCATATCTCCACAGATCTTCCGAATATTGAGTTCAATGTGAACAATAGGATAATCAATGTGATCTGCTTACAATCTAATGTGACAGTAAAGTGTAATTTGGACACAGCAACGCAGAATCCAATAAATCCGAGGAAGTAAAAAATTAACTGACTGCATAAATTCATGTGCTTCACGAAAACACCGCCATCCTGACCTGAGGTGCGAACAATTCATACTGTGTTAACTTTGTGTCATGACTCGATTGTCCGAAGCACGCACGCCGAACTCTGCAGTAGGTGGATGCACACATATAGTAAATACATCGTCTGACCGACTTTACATTGATGGTCACAGCCGACTGGACATCGAGGAGTTAAAGTAACCAAAGTAGGAATTGTGTGGGTTGGAGTGTACTACAAATCGATACTATCCAACAATTGACTAGAGCGTCTGTTTGGAGGAACTAAGATGACTTACTTTGAAGTAACCTGTTTGAAATAAACGATCAGTAAACTAAATCTCCTGATCAACAGATCGATCAATAAAAGATAAGGATAAAGCAAAGCTGCATAAGTCAGCAAGTTGTTTTTCCACAGCAGGAATGTCAACGGTAGGAAAGTTATGATTGGATTTCTCAATCTAGCACCCAATATTGAGATACAGCAAATTGGAACGGCCTAATTTGTTTTTCTCTTCGTAAGGTTGTATCAAGCCAGCATCATTCATAAGGGGAACATCAACAAGGATATCAGGATAAGCGATTGTTAGCTAGTCAAGTGTTTGCAAATTCCGTAGATGAAACATTAACTAGTTATTTCTTGTCCGTTTTGAAAACACCATCTGGGTTAAAATCCGCGTCAAAGAATTTGAAGCAAGGTATTTTTAGCCAACTGCCGACAAATCGTAAATTTCGTTTGGATCGCTTGATAACACCGTTAGTTTAGTCGTACCATCTTCCGTCTACTAACCCGTTTAGTAGAGGAGAGTAAACACAAACGTGAACTTACCCGTATCTATTAGACAGTCTTACGCAACAACCATGAATTCGGTGATATAATAAACGAACAGCCATCGGTGGTAAATTTTGTTTGCACTCCGACTCAAACAATCTGGTTGCTTCGGCTCATCAACGTCTAATAAGCTGTTACCACCGGTCTGCAGAGCAGGAGAGACGATATACTTGCCACATACTACATAAAAACAGACGTGTTAAGTCCGACGTACGTGCTTCAGACACTTTAGCAAAGACGCAAGATTAAAGTAGTGTGAAACGTTCGCATCCCTGATCAACACGGCACACTATCGGTCAAAGAACCCATGATTTTCTGTTAAGACGCTTGCAATGAATAAGTCTTGAAGTTAAATAGTAAAGTACGGACTGACGCTGTATGAGTGATCAGAATGCACACACAGAGTATAAGCAGGTTGCTTAATGTAATAAAGTGTGCCGCTAGACTAGGAATGTATGATTCGAAAACAACACTAGTTTCCCTTCATGTCGTTTAACCTAATACTTATGTGTAGATTACAAAAGATATCTCAGCCTATATAGTACAATCGTGTAGCCTGTCTGCTTGAATAATGTCAGTGTTTAAGGATAAACATACGGGGATGTCACACAAACAAGACAATGGATTCTCGGGCGTCCAACTGTTGAGTAGTATGTCGTGAGAGGATAGATCATTGAGTAAGGAATGCCGGTCGATATTCACATCAGAGTAGAACATTGCAGGCGATGCTGCGGACCAAGCATTCAAGGAGTCAAGGTAACGACATGCCTCCTGATGGGCTACTTCCCAGCACGCCGTTTCCGAATAGCCTAGTTGTTGTTGTAGGCCAAAACGGTCCGGAGTAGAGTTGTAGCCAGAAAGCTCTCCGTTCAAAAACACATCAGCCGGTTGTACACGGAAATGATCAGAATCGTCGTCAGATAGAGAACTCTCACATTCGTCTACACAAAAGTCACTGAAAACCGTCAATGCCATTGCTGTCTGTTCCGCAGCAGCGCAACACCAAGCTTGAGTATCAACCGGATCTTCGAAAAGTTCGAACGCGCGATTAAGCTGTAAACAACGTGGAAAAAAATTGAATGAGGTATGAGTACACAGGAAGTAATACTTTCAGAATGCAATGCGTTTACAATGAAATCAACTAACTGATTCGCACTCTTACAAAGCTGATAACTAGCCAAACCAAACAAACAAGCGTTGATCGGTATCAAATCAGCGACAAATGTCATTAGTGTAAAATGATTTCAAGAACCGCGAATTGTAACCGATCACTTCGTTAATACGCGGTCGCGTCCTTTCATAGGTGGAGCTGAGGGGATAACATGGACTGGCATAGAAATATAACCAGAATACGAAGGACGCTACTAACGATGTTGATGTGGAGCGATTGCAAATCGCTCAGGAACGCGTAAATCGAACTGAAAGGCTACTAAAATGTGCTCGTGGTAGAAGTTATAGCTATAATCAAACGAAACTCGATTTCCACAATTTTACCGTAGGTGATAACGGTTTATAAACCCGAACCTGCTGCAGGGTTCCATTTTTTTCCGTAAACTACCTGGTTTTTGAGAAATCCTCACAGAACATTTTATAATTTTCGTGTGCTGACTTTCCGCGCCACAACTTTGCCGCTTTATTCTCAGCTTACCGTTGAATGGTGTATACATCTCTTTCTGAAACCAAACAATTTCTACGGTTCAGATGAAGGCCATGACTCATCTATAACGACTTTGATATCCGAAGTATTAGCGTGAATTTCATCAGTCAGTGTCGTGATCGTTCACACGGCTGCGAAACAAGTGTGTTCGTTGAGTATTTTCATTGAAGGTTTCATATCGTTAGACCACGTATGCAAAATAATGTGCGATGATAGTGTCAAATAACAAAAAGATAATCTGATAACAGTGTGATGGGAACGAGCGACCTCATTTCGACAAGCAAGTAAACTGGTCAGGGCACGTTTTAAGCATATCTTTCTAATACTTACCACAGCCTATCTCACAAAGGCTTGCAGTCCATAATTAACAAAACAACATGAATCGCTGATTATTCGGAGTAGAAATATGTGGAAAGTAGCACCAGGTTTGATCTTTTGAAGCTCTTGTCAGCTGGGTTGAGTTACAGTCTGAAAGATTCTTAACTCTAATGTCTATGGACACACAAAGATATGACTACCAGCTGGAGTCAGTGATGGCAATGAAGTTATGCATAATATCAACATTTTTAATACCCCCCCCCTTACGATTTGAAAATAAACTAATGAAAACACCAAAAATCCAAAATGGTGTACATATGTACCGATTGAAGAACAGTTTGATGCAAGAGACAACATGAATCGAAGGTAACAAAAGAATAGAATAGGATATACATCTGTTGTTTTACTTACACAGAGCACACCATTTTTGGTTATCTCATTATTGCCACTCCTGTAAAATTGTAATGCTGGTTACATATACATGTCTGTGAATCGACGTCACAACACTGAAAGCAATAACAAGCTACAGATATACTCACTAGTTGTTCACAAAGAGGTTCTCTTTCTTGAAAGGTGCTAAAACATTCGTCCGCCAAGTCACCGTTTTTTTCACGACGGTTTTCCCCACCGGCTGGATAGGAGAACGAAGAGGTAACAGAAGATGCGGAAGAACACGAAGGTGCCTCACGCTTCAGCGTCCATAGGGGATCAACTCGAAATGAGGAGGGACGATTTTCTGCAGGTAACTGACAAGACAGCAACTCATTCACGACATTTGGTTGCACTCGTGCAACAGCGAGCGATTGACGATCGCTGGATGTGATAGAATGTGCCTGAAATACAGCCCCGGGGAGTAGACGGCAAGCAACTCCACGAGCGATGCATGCCTCAACGCTAGGGCATAACCCTGATCGGAAACAATCGTCGAAGGATACAAGACGATAAACAGGTAGAGTCGTTCGACTCAACTCAACGTTGTCCAGTTGTGGGTGATCAACCAGGCCATTCAGAGACCAGCTGTGTAGACTAGAATAGAGAAGACACATAATCGCATCAAGGATCATGATGGAAACAGAAAAATTCAACTGTGATATCGAAACAAACAAAAACAAATTCATCACCGCCACCATCACCACAATGGCCTTGAGCCTGACCAGAAGGTACTGTGGCTTGAGCTGCCACTCACTTCAACATTGACGCGGAATATCCAAGAAAAATACACCAATAAAAGAGTTAATTAAGAGAAGAATGAAAAGCTTCAAACAAAGTTGGGCTGCAAAGCTGCTCCAAATAGAACTGAAGACAAATAAGATCATTTTGAAGCACACAGGCCTGATAACGTTCAGAATGCACATGGTGGAAATTGGTTTTTGAGCAAACGATTGCAGAATCACACCTACATTGAGGATTTAAGGGGAGGGGTGTAATCGCTAGCTGATAGTAGTAATGACTACGAAGGACGTCATAAAAGCACGTGCTCACAAGGTTAACTAACAAACAATCGTAGTGAGGAGAGCCCCTATCAATCCCACGGTTGCTCATCGGAGGGGATTGTTACCATCGTTCAGGGAAGTCTGTAAGATTCTTTAGATTACCTGAAATCGACTCTATACGGAACTGGCCAGTAGGACGATGCTCCATCGACCGGTGCACACAAACCGTTTAAGTCAACATGAGTGTTAAGCACTTTCCAGGATTGTGTTTAGGTCAACCGATTAATGCTCACTTACTATTGGCAGAAATTCACATTGTTGCAGGAAAGAACAAATGTTGGAAACACGGGGCTACATAGACTGAATTAAATTTGTAATGGGGCTCGAGCACATTTCCATAGCAAATTTAGTCGACGTTTTTTGGCAATACACTGGCCATTAATATCAAACTGAATTTCTTTAAAGTACAGGAACCGGCAACGATAATCAGAAAACCAAAAGACTCAAAGTTCATTAAAGTTAGGAAGGTTTCATCAAAAACTAGAACAAAAAGAGCAAATCACAAACTAAGGTGACTGATGCACAACACGCAGAGGACGTTCTACATTTAGTTTTAACCAGACTATCAGCTAATTTTGATAGATATTCACGTGACGAACATTATCAAATGTAACACAGATTTGTTCCGTTAATGACTTCATGACGTGGATAGTGTTTCGAGTAGAAAAAAACAGTACAATCGTCCAAGGTTTACAATGATGAGACTTAAATATAAGCCGTGGATAAATGAGCTCTGTCATTCACTGACAACATCATCATCACCACAACAGCCATGGGCCTGACCAAAAGGTACTGTGGCTCGGGCCGCCACTCACCTCAACAGTGACGTGGAATATCCTAGAAGAAAAGGTTACTAAGAAGGTTGAAAATTATTAAAAGAAGACTAAGCGGAAGAATTAGATATGATATGGATACAGGTACGCCGTTGACTGTGACACATGGCCACCTCGAACAGTGTCTCTAATCAGCGGTTTGAGTGATCACTGACAAGATTCGGCCACTGTTCAGAAGAAGGTTGCCCACTTCTGACTTAAGTGATTATAGATGAGTAGTAGGGGATTTTGATTTTCATATAGATTAAACATCACCCACAATTGATCGCAGCTGTCACATTCAAATAGACTTTCCAGTCGGCCCCTTTCGAAAAGAAGCACTAGACTCGAGTTTCGCTCTCATTAGAGCTCATCAGTAGTGCATATCATCGCCACTGCC
>JTDE01021736.1:14410-28396 GCA_014338405.1 Paragonimus skrjabini miyazakii | reverse complement strand
GTTCATGAGGCAACCGTGTTTACCACTGCGCCATTGACCTCACGTTAGGCACGACCGAATTATCATATGATAACGCTCATCCACTTTCGCTTGTGATTATACGCGAAAATTTCAGAGAATAAACCTGCGTTCGTAAATGAAGTTAATGGGAAAACTACGATCTGAATAAATCGCAATGCAAGGAAAACCTTTAAACCTTTCAGGAATTCTTGAGTACTTTCATTTGGTTAGGCCGGAAGTCAAACATTTTGGGGGATGACTCTACTCGTTCTGGTTGTAATCGGCCGCTGTCGAAATATGACCTTGGTCAATGATATTAGCGTTGTTTGTCCGTCTGCTTAACCGAAAAGTGTCATACACGTTTGTCTGTTGATTCCAATAGCGCTTTAGAAAAGTGATAATCGCACAGCTGAGAGCATTTCTTTAAATGACTTTAGTTGGAAATCCGTGGTCAAATGACCTTAAAATATCGTTAACCTAAGTCACTGTATTTGACGATCCCATAATTTACAACGTAAATAAGAAAATTAAACTAGATGGCAACCACAGAACGGAATTTATTTACAGAATGGTTGCAAAAGCATAATTGAAGTAAGGACCGATAGGAAACTCAGAGAATTATGCTCCAATTTCATATTGGGACAACTGGGGAAAAATACGATTTAGGTAGAGTTCTGGAAACCAAATATACTAATATTAGTAACACAATTCTGAAGAAAAACGCAAGTTACTAGAACCTCATACATAGAAAATACTCACTTTAATTGGGCGAATGAGAACGGAAAAAGAGTTGTATCGAAATGTCAAGATTAGAGCACTTACAGAAACAATAATAAAAAACATTCTCAGACAGACCGTCTAGGATATGACAACGTGAAACAGACCTGAGTTTTCACTTTCTAGAACTGGCACAACGAACAGATCGAATTCAACAGTTTGGACAGTTTTTTTTTACTACGACATAACTTTGTATTGCTTTTTTATTAGCAAACAATAACGAAAACCCAGGAATGCATATCATCATCATCATCATCATCATAGACAGCAGGCCGGAAGTGCGAGAATTCCAACACTCGGCAGAATACATCAACGCAGGGAGAGATACGTCCAGAAGCCCACGGCGAGCGGATTGGGGCCAGCGTGGGCGACCGGATGAGTCACCGCTCGACCGGATCGTACCAACGGGCGAGACATGGCACGCAAAATAGGATGGACGACCAGATCGGAAGCGCGATTATTCCAGCACTCAGAGGAATATCTCGACAGGGTCGTGGAATACGGATAGATGGCGGAGAACACGAGTGACCGAACGAGCCAACGCTCAACGAAATCGGACTAATGGACGAAGAATGGCAGGCGGAAAACCCCCGATAGAAGGCGCCGATCACACACATAAACCGGGCAGAAGTGTACAGGACGTGCGAGTGGACACCGAGGCGTGTTGTGGACTGGAATTCTGACTCATAAATGCGAGCATGCGCGTAGCATGGTTACAAGCGAGTTGGACAACAAAGACTGTATTTTACTGGACGCCTTTTCGCTACAATAAGACATATGCTAAACTGCTAGGTTCATGGGAGTTGCATGTTCAAACAATGATCTACGCAAACATAACGCTGGTTCGAGATGCCTAACCGCAACTGCTATGGTGAACGGCAGGAAGCGCGAATTAATGTAAGACGTTATGGGTCCGGGTGTCGAGTCGAGCTTCATCTGCTGACCTGTGATCAACAGGGGCATGATGCTTGATTAAATTTGCAGTTTGTGTGAATTCCAGCTGTGTATTCATCTTCGGATCCTATCTTGACAAACGTACGTCCATCATTGAATAAGCAATGGACCTAATAGTTTTGCATTATTGTTCTCCACCTAATTTGCTATTTTATTTTCTTCTCCCCCACCCTAATACTGTCATATATATGTTCCTGGTTATTGTTATTTGGTACTGAAGAGGCTGAAATGCTAGCATCTACCTGTCCGTCTTCTTACTGCTTTGTTCAAACTAGCTATTATTGTCTGGTATTAAAAAAGCAATATAGAATGATGGCACTCATCAATATTCGTCTTCACACTGCGACATTTAGAATGATCCGGGAGTCAATTATTTTAAAACCTTTAAAACGATAAACATTAAAATGTTTACATCTTGTAAGCAAGTGATCGAGCTGTAAATGAGAATAAAACGCCCGCGAGTAATCAGGCAGCACAAATCAGCAAATGGACGAAAATGTGCGAAAACGATTAAATTCGAGAACACAATTGTCAACAATACAAAAGAACTTACAGGGCGCGCAAAGTATCGATTGAATCAGATCGCCAGTCCGCATCGCACACTATGACAACCGTGTTCGGGCCGGCCCTGAGTCCGGTTAAACAGGCAGTAGGACTGCGTGAATGCACCAGCACCAGGAGCGGACCATGAGATCCCCGGGGCCAGTCATTGATTCGGTCAATTAGTTGTCCGGATTCAGCGCCCAATACATTATAATCGCTGGGCAATCGAAGTCTCGAATAGGAACTCCAAGGAGATACATCTAGATAAGCCTGCAGGAGATCCAGGAACGCAGACCGATGTGCCAATAAAAAGATACAGCGAGGACGACAGGATGAATGAGACCCGAGGAGTCCCTCCAGCAAACGATGTAAGCCTTGAAATTTACCTAGGAATCAGAAAAACAACGCGATCAGAACTAGACTAGAAAGACCATGAGGTTGAGAAGCTCGAAGTAACTCGCATCACAGACTAGATTCATGGTAGGATATGATAGCGTGCAACAATTCATGCTCAATTACTAGAACTTGGTTTCTCAAGTAATTGTGATCGCTGTGGAATCATAGTATCATGTAATCAGACTGAGGGCAGAATATTTACGTATATATGGGGGACACGAGACTGTCACGAAAATAAGCGTTTGAACCGCTTCCGACAGAGTTAAAGTACGAGTGAGCAACATCACTCCAGGTTCCAGTCAAGATGGCAGTAACATGTTACGCAACCGAGCCTTGATGTCAAAGCCAAAAACACTTTATTCCACTGAGTACTCGATTTTTGACACCAAACAAACTTAGGCTGCGCAAGTCACACAAAAGAACAAGTGGATTAAAACTTGCCAAACTAAATATTACACAATGAGATCGACATGTACATCCGTATGACTGAATGCCCCATTCAGAAGACACGCTAATGAACCAGATCGCTGACTGTGTGATGTTTCAACTACAAGCGTGTTATGCTGAACAGGTATCACGCTGAGTTGTATAACGTCGTCAACTCAGCCACAGAAAAGGACTGCGCGCGTAAAAAGCGTTGGATACTGTTTTTTTAATGAAGGAATGAGCACAAGCCGGAGTCAGAGTTGACGGAGGTTAGCACATGCCATTTGGGTTTTAGCAGTCTGACGGCCGGTTCCATCAGACAAACCAGCAAAACCGCCGAGACAATCGAAAAGAATTTATACGCTTAATCGACATAAAAAACAATAAAGTTGGTAAGTAGTACAGAAATTGGTTGATAGAAATTGAACATCACTCACAAGTGATCGTAGCTTCCACACTTGCATAGACTGTCCAAGTAGCTTCTTTCGAAAAGAAGCACTAAAATAAAGTTTCGTTCTCATTAGTAGTAGTGCATATCCTTATCACGGGCGATATTAGAACATCGGACACACTTTCCTGAGGCAACCGTGTTGACCACTGGGTCATTAGCTTCACATTAGGCACGAAAGAATCACTATGTGTAAACACAGTCATATGCATTAGTGAGTAATGCTCAGATTGTCCAATCGCCTCGACAGAATACACAGTAATTGTCTTGCTAACTCCAATCGATGACCTCACGACTAGGACTTCTCTCAATGTTGAAATCACAGAAATAACCTAACCTGTTGAGCTCTAATAAGAACAAAACTTGAGTCTAATGCCTATGTTCGAAAGGAGCTGATTGGAAAGTTTATGAGAATGCGACAGCTGTGACCAGTTGTGAATGATATCCAATACATGAAGTCCTTGAGGTGATGTTTACTGAGAAGATTGTCAAACAGTATGAGGAGCAAACTGACAGAGAAAACAAACCGAGAACGGTTAGGTAAGAGTAAAGGCACAGTATTCATGGCAGTATCGATGGGTTGAGGGCTTCTGGACAAACTGGTCTCCAGAAGGTACGCACAATTTAGTTCCGTGCAGATACAAATTATACTGAAACAGTCTACTGACATTCAAAGAAGAAAGACAAAAATTAATTAAGGAAATGACATACCTGATGCCAAAAATATGCGTCCAAGAGGAGTTAGTACCGATCCATTAAATGCAGTAATCATATTGCACCTTTGATTGCAAGACAAATGAGGGGCGGTTGGAGATAACCAACGGGCTTGTTCAGTGAACGGATAGACTGATGAAAGTGCAGAGGATAACGCAGAGGAGAAGTGGAGTATATCTTGGGATGTGTAGGGTGATAAGGGTCTGGTAGCACAAGATACCTCAATGGCCTCATTATGTGGTGTATCACAAGTATGCGTGTGAAACAGACCTGGATGCCTGAGTGATGTGAGTCGCGGTGAAGAGGCCACAACCCGAGACCGAGAGCAAAGCAAACTGAAAGGAAAACGAATGCAATTTTTCGAGTGACCTTAAAAAAATGGATGTTTCACCACCTCACACTGAAAGTTGATGGAAAGCACAGCAGATACTTGATTGTTTTCGAATGTACAAAAATTCATCCGTTTCCTTCTAACTAGCATATATATCTACAAACTAAGACGAAACGCAATGTACAATTTATAGTTGTAAGATATACGCACAGAATGTAGTACGAACGAAGTCAAACAGCTTGGGTGTCGTGTTTAACGTTATTAATAAATCGACTGAGAATAAGGTTATGAGCAAGCTGTAATAGTCTACGTTTCAACCAAACGGGTAGCCTTCTTCAGCAGTGAATCACCCGAGCTTGATCAAAATCTACGTTGTGATTCTCTAACAATGCATGTAGTAGGATAGCTGAATCCGTCTCTAGCTTCTGGAATTCATATGCGTTTTTAGAAGAAGACCGCTTGTGACTTTTGTGCTCGGCAAAACGTACTTTCAATTGTCCACTTCTCTCTTTCCTATGTAACTGGTATTTGATTTCGTAAACGCAGTCTGTCTGGTCGCCCACAGAAACTGGATCTTTAGGATGCATCACCATTCGTTCTAAGGTATTATCAAACAGAAATACGATCCGGATAGAGTACCGAGAAACGATGGAGCGAATTTTTTCCGGTTTGTTCACGATACGGTATAAGCTCCGGTCTCTTTGGTCTCCTTAGTCGACATGCACTTAATCATGTGTTCAATAGATGCGTTTGGTAAACCCCACGTGACCTCTGTTCCTTTGTTAATGTTATTTCGATTAAAACACTCCTGAAGAAGGCCACTCGAGGTGGACAAATCGTAGAGTATTACAACTTGCTTGTAACGTTGTGTTATTCTCGATCGATTTATCCACAATTCACAATGTTCAGCAATAGCAAAATATGCAACTAACACGAAAATTGGTTGATAGACACGATGGCCTACTAGAAGAACGCAGAGTAGAAACAAACTGGAAAATGACCGCATCAAATGTAGGAAAGAGGCTAGAAAATTGAGCCAGTACTAACAAAGGAGAAGTAACAAGTTCGAGGTAACAAAAAACATTACGCAGATTGTCACGCTTTACTATTATTATCATTCCTACGGCAAAACAGGTGAATTGCAAAGTTACAGGCTTCTTGGTCTCTTAGCCCGTTGACTGGAAATACAAGATGATTACTGATGAGTAGTCGGGGATTTGGTTAATTTTCAAGTTGAACGTCACCCACAATTGATCACAGCTGTCGCATCCCCATAGACTTTCCAGTCAGTCCCTTTCGCAAAGAAGCACTAGACTCACAAGCGAAAGTGGTTGAGCGTTCACATATGATAATTCGGTCGTGCCTAACGTGAGGTCAATGGCGCAGTGGTAAACACGGTTGCCTCATGAACAACATGTCCGTGGTTCAAGTCCCAGCGGTGGCGATGATACGCACTACTGAGAGCGAAACTCGAGTCTAGTGCTTCTGCTGTTCGAAAGGGGTCGACTGGAAATTCTACGGGGATGCGACAGCTGCGATCGATTGTGGGTGATGTTCAACTTGAAAAATACAAGATGAGTTAAAAACGGGTTGAATGTAACTTTACCTTAGACTATTGTTGTCTTTGTTGGGGATTCTACTGAGCAAAATATAGTGGTCCAACGTTTGGTACGAGCGGATTGCTAGTATTCAACAGTCCGATTTTTAAGAATGCATTCAGGCAACTAAAACACACGTACCACATCATCAGTTTCTAAGTACAGTTGCATAAGCAGTAAACAGTGCATTTATCGAAATGTGCATCATCGCGCGATCCTAGTTGAACGCACTGAAATAAAGTAGCCCACAAAGTGTACGCTATCCAGAAACGCTCACTACCCAGATTAATTCGGTCCAGTCGATTCCACACGGTGCTCTTCGAGAAACCATTACCAACGGGCGACCTATGAGCAATCAGGCCGTAGATAAATTGGATCGCGATGTAATGACAAACCGATTGATTACATGCACGAATTACTGAACCGACAGTTGGCGAATCACCAGAAATGGTTGTCAACCAACAAAACGAGACCTGAAATGTGAACTCCACAAGTCAAATTTATGTAAACCATACATGACCGATCTTGAGCTCAGTCATAGTATAATCAGGCAAGCTGTTATAGAGAGCAGGAAGCTATCAGCTGTATCACGTTGCCACGTCGAACAAAGTTGCCAGCAGTCCCCGTTATCAAAAATTATGCAACCGGAAGGTCAGCTTCCATCAACTTTACTCCAGGAAGCAGACAAAGCCTTGACGATTCGTGAACATGTCGTTGCTCGACCACGTCGTGGGTATGTCAGTGGGCATCTCTTAACAACCATGATGAATCAGCCAAATAATTTACCACAATTAGATGTTCGACCAACCGCTCTCGTGAATGAGTTAAACACCACACAGTTGGTTGTGGCCTTTTCAATTCAAACAAATCTGTCAGCTGGTTCACTTACAATTTCGCACTTTTAACAGTGATCCGTTTATTATTCCGAACCTTTGTCATCGATTTCTGAAGCATTCTGCTCAGTAGTCAACATAAACGTCGAACCGCCGCCCGCTGTATAGTACATAATAAAAAGTGCCCCGAACTGAACGGAATGAGGAAGCATTACCGTCAAGAATGTGCATCACAAACGCAGCAGGTTGGGTACAAAAGTCGACGGATATGAGAATAATGATGGCAGTATGCGGTTCTCTCTAAGAAGCAAATGCATACTCGTCATGGGCAGAACACTGAATGCTTCCGCGGTGTTAATCAAACTGGAAGGACGGTGAAAGCAGCTGTTACCAGCCTATCTACTGCTAAGTGTTGGCTGCAATCTGACACGCCTATCACATATCGACTGGATAGACATGCTACTCACGGGAACCGAGCATGAACCCTTGACCTCCTGATTGGGACTCAAGCGTCGTTACTAGTGACCTATCGCCAGTTTGAAGAAAAACAAAGCTAGTAAAGTTGGAGTGGAAATCAGATTATCCGGTGAAAACATTGGAACAGTCGGTTAACCACACACTGGAAGCAATATCCAGATGGAGTACTGCGTACATTAAACGATCATTTTCCCTCTCAGGCAACTCAGACTATTACTGGTAAGTGGGTTTACAGATATGTTAATTTGAAAGATATCCACCAATGGGAAGTCTACTGGATTCAAACTCGCGAAAGCAAACCATAAATGAAGCGTACAGAAGATTGCGCTGCCAACAGGCAACCCAACAGCAACGCGCCGACTGTCGGTCCAAGCAGTGGTGGACAAAGTATATTACTATGATAAGGCTCACAAGACGTTACTCTATACATCGACAGAAAACGGGTCGACAAACATGAACACACGGCCAGTTGCAGTGTCCAAGTGTGGAGTTTTGTATTTTACTAAGAAGGATACCAGTACACCACGTGGAAACCGTCTTGTGCACGGATGCGAACTGACAATATCGGCGTCAGCTACTATCTGTAGCCACATCGCCTTATCGTTTGTTCGGTGATCAGCTGCTTAGAAATGTAAAGTAACCAGCTGAAAATGAGGTGATCAAACAGCGCCGACAACAGAAATGTTCAAGTCACAGCAGGGGCATGATTCAAACGAGCATCAGAAAAAGAACGTAACACCTATGCAAGTCAGCTGCAACGACGTCCGTTACACAGCAGCCCTATATGGATGACGTAGCACCGGAGTTCTATGGATGGGTCAGAGACTACAAATAAACGTCAACTGATCCTCCTAACTCTGAATACGACAATGTACATGCAGTGCTGGAAATAAAAAGTTCGTTTACCGAGCCTATCGTGTGTTCCTTCAGTTCGATGCCGTCTGAGACCATATCTCGATCGATCTACGTGAAAGACTTCTGAACCTGAGGGTCAAGATCATACCTTTTCTTTCAGAAAAAAGGTTAATCGACATTATGGACACCTCCTCTCAGAGTGTTTTCCCTTTGGTTTACGAATATTGAGTACGGTGCATGTTGCTAACGTGACCACACTTTCTCGGATGTACAACATAAAGTTTAGTTATTACTGCTGTGTATGAAACAGATGCAGTTAGATTTATACAGCACGCTTTGCCGAAGAGTTCAGCTTTACTCGTTCCCTTTGGTGACATAGAGCCTATGGTTTAAAGTGGGTGACATTAGTCGTTTTGTAGTTCCGATATTCATTGAGCGATAGCGGATTAAAGCCGTTAAACGCATAAGGCATACATTTGGATACGTGAACTCAACTTTGTGGAAAGTTGATTATAAAAAAAATAATCGACCCGTGCAAAGATAAAGACTGTGTATATAAACAAGACGCGTCGAGGTGCAGACCGCTGATACATTAGCCTTTTATGATGATAAATGTAAGAACTAACAGCGATAAAGTTGACGGAACCCACCTTGAGTAAGGTAGTTGTGATAAGAACACTGAGGGAAGATTCCAAATGGGAAGACGCAACTCCGAGTGTTGGACAGCAAGCCATCCGAATGGTTTGGCAAAGGAGTGTAGCGGAGATATTTTCGATGGGCAACGGAAATTGAACGAACTGACAATAGCTTCCGAACACCAATCGGAAAAACCAACCAACTGCTTGCAACGTCGATCGTTATCATTAACCAATGATTCCATGCGAATCTATTTTTTAAGGAAGGACAAAAATGAAAACGCGACATGACAATTGAAGATTTTCTGATTAAAAATTACACATCAAAAACGCAAGAAACAAGATAGATAGCGTGGACATACTGACGGATTGAAGCTTATGGGCTGTGACAAAGCCGAAGGTTCATTGTTCACAAACCCATCGTCAGGTGGAGGGTCAGCTCCAAAACGTGCAGCGAAGTTGACCAAGGAAGTATTCGTTTTCCGCGTGCCTGAAACACCAGGTTGGGACGATAAACTTGATAAAGTGGAATAACCATGAGTACATTATGTTTACACTAATAACGACAATCGTAACACAACCGATAAACGACAAAGGAAGGTTCCTGCGTAGGCGTGAGGTAATTTTTAAGAGGGCCGTTTAACTCAAAGATTCAATCTAGGTGTTTGATGTTAGGCCCACCAAGTAAGCAATCCAATCCGCTAAAGAAAAGATTGACTTTACGTGACGGGCAGCTGATAATGAGGCTACAGATTTACACATTCACTGAACGAGCAGACGTAGGCCCGATATGATATCGTTGATTTCTCAATACACGCAAACGCGTCAGCTGCCTGCTGATTTGCCCGCTGTGGCATGTTACTAGAGGGAAGGATCAGACATCAACCAATTCCTGTGTGTACGCTAACACTGAGTTTTGATGGGATCGAAGACTGACAATAAAAAATCAGCGTCACAGCGCTAGCTGACTGGATCCAACAGCATAAAAATACAACCACTTGGCATGTAGACACAAGTAGGCGGTGTCCTTGTGCATTTCATGCGATCGCTTTGAGAGAATTAGTGTTTAATATAGATAGAAATAACATTCGAGTTACTGAATTGCCATGTTCATGATAGTTCTAGAAAGTTCTCACATCATCACATACACGAGGTTATCCATAAAACACAACCTCTTCATTCGTAAGTTCTGAACGTCAGACATAACAGAAATGGTCAGAGTACCTTCATCAGTAACGACCCTGCGAAAGTGGCGCTCGTGTGGGGCAATGGCCATAACTTGAATATATTCTCTTCGGTTTGTTACATGTTGTTTGATACTACACTCGTTCTTGTATAGCCAACCCCAAATAACAGCGGCGTCTCCCGATTACAGTGAAATGGCACCATTCAGCAAAATCAAGTGTACACATTTCAGATTATGACCGCAAAATGCGAAAAGATAAAAATGTGCACTCTACTGTAAATTGCAATGTACATGGTAGATAGATATACAAAGTGCGGAGGGTTATAATCAACTCTACACAACTCAAATGAAAAATGAGTACATTTCGTTACATATATAATGTTCGGTTCTATACCTTTATTGTCTCACCGTTTCCCACAAACGTGGCATCGGCCTTTGAGTCTATGCAGCGTACTGCGGCATTTTCCGTTCTAATATTGGATCAGAGATGGGAATATGTACAGGCTGAGCACGTAAAAACCGCGTTGTCCATAATACCGTTTGTGGTTGTTTCAGTGGATGCTATTATTCTCATTCTCAATATCGCGAATGTTCCGGTTGTCGCAGGTTTAGACAGATTTTAATTTTGCTAACGTCATATTTACCTAACAAGAGGTGCTAGCTTACTCCGTTTCGTTCAACAATGCCGCCTTAACACGAAATGTCAGTTATCCGAGCTCTTTGCGACCAGGTGCAAAAACAGTAGACTGAGCGACCCCAGGGTTTGACAACTGAATCGACTTAGGAAATGTTATTCCGTCAATCACACACACGAAATGGAGGACCCAGATGGTTGACTGAACATGTAGTTGTAGAACGTAAAAACCGACTGATGCACTAAATCATGAAGTATGAATACCCGTCCACCTCTTAAGGTCACTTAGCCTGTTTATTCATGCTGTGCGAAGGCGTCATCGGTATGGCAGGAAGTTGAGTGTGATTCACTTTTGGTAGGAAACTTGCCGGGTGCATTCGTGTTTGACATAAAAGGTGTGCCTAATGTTGCTGTCAGTGGAAACAGAATTGTTGCACTTTTCATACCACGAGAATGGTGACTACAGCACGAGTCTGTTTTAATAGCTGTTCTAAATAGGTGAAGCAAACAGTAGTGCTTATAACGGGATGGCGTTAGTACTGATGTTTGACTGCATTTGGTTTTGTATTAAATGTATACGCTATACTGGTAACATTCAAAATTAAACAAAAGAAAGGGACGCAAATTCAATAATCAACGTAATACACCGAACTAATGCACATTATAAATTTACATAAGTGGGCTTGTTCAATACTCCACAAACACTTACTGAAAAAAACAGCGTCAGTTTCCAGGATAACCATGCTGAAAACTTCAATACAGCCGGATGGTGGCGTAGTATGAATGCCTATACCAATCCGTTGTTGTGTGAGACAAACAGTAGATGCTGGAGACGCAAACATAAGAATTGTTCTAGCCACCTTAACCGCGAACAGGACACTTAAATGCATGCATCTATAGGTGATTGGCATACCACGGAATTAACTTCATAAGTTGCTTCTAGGTGTCCAGTAACTCACAAAAGAACAAGTTCATGCTCGTTTATTTTGAGAGTTGACCACTGTGTTTTCATGAGGGAATACCGCCTATTTAACCGGAGTCATTCAACGATCTACTCTGTTCTCGGTCAGTGTTCCTTACAGACTATTGACAAAAAGTAAACGACTTGATCATGAAATTTGTTCTAACAGAGGACTGTAGTCATAGTCACAGTAGATAATTTCAAATAGACAAACCTTATGAAGACAAGCGAACTGATTCTTTCCAACTCTGAATATGGCAGAAAAGTTGAGAACTGAAACGGAAATCTAAGACAAATGCACATAAAAATCGCGAGGATTGGTTAATCGACTGTACCACAGACAAAATATTTTTTGGTCAAAGAATAGTATACCATCGTTTATGTGCCTTAAAAGTACACTTATCACATTCTTAGCTTTGAGACGTGCCCGAGAGTACTAGGAATCTGGCAGCTTTTGGTCCTGAAATTAGTCCAGCAGGTGGCAAAGTAAGAAGCGCAAATGTGTGGGGAGAAAAACTAAGCAAAAGAATGAAACAACACGGAGTCTTGAAAAAGAAGAGTCAATAACCTCGCGGATGTAAGCTCTCTGTTGATAGCGATACTGGCATGTATGGAAGAAGTCCAAACCATCGGTACGGAGTGCTGCGAACATCCCCAACCAAGCCAGTAGCACCCGTCAAAACTGCCCAGAGGGACGGTCTTAGCATTCGTGGTTCGTGACCATCTCATAGACTGATCGGTTTGCGGCTTCCTAGAACCAACAGTCACACCGAACAACGTGATGTGTAGCAGATGCTCCACCGGCATACGAAATACGTGATCCAACTACATGCATTTTCACTACCTCGAGTATAGGTTACGAACATGCACATTTCTAAAACATGGGCTAACAGAATATCGCATTGCACACATACAGTCAGTCTATTTCATACAGGATGACTGGCGGTGAAGACGCTTGTCGAGTACCCATAGTATGTATGCAATTTTCGCACGAACAGATCAGGTCTCCGATCCATAGCGCAAAACTGAGCGTAAACAGATATTGTAAAAGTTCTCTTTTAATCAACAAATGGACGTCATTCCAACGCCACAAGTGACAGAGGCCGACAAATGCACTACGTACTCACACTATCCTGCTAGACACCTCGTCAACATTACGTAAATAAAAGAATTAACAATCTCGAGCGGCCTGCGTGCAACAACAGAGAGAGACAGGGTAAACATAACCTTGTAACAAAAGTTTAAGCACGGATGGCACAGAGTGCATACGATACAAATCAGTCACATTATTCAGTCAGTTCGGTATGGTTTACATGTTTCCCAGAGAAGAACTAAATGGATCAATGTGGTGCGCATATCTAATGCTTGTCAGTTTACCTGTCAGAAGTTTAACTTCCAGATCCTTGAGTTATATAACATGCAGCTCCGTTTGTGAGTAGTGTAATGTGTACATTCGGGAATTAAAGTGTAGGTCTCAACGGCAGGAAGACGAAAAACCAGAAGCGACTATTGGTACGGTGTGTACGCACTGCAGGGGATGAGTCACCAGGGCGAACAACAATGTCCTGTGTGTGTGTGTGTGCTACCTTGGCGTGGTGGTCAGGCTTGTGTGCTGTTTTGATCCGGAGGGCTGTGCTGACTGCGACCTCGGTCGCTGCAGGTTCAACCCTGTCAGATTGGCTAAAGGGGAGCAGCAAGACAAAAAGTAGATGCGTCCGTTGTGAGGTGTTCGTTGTGTGTGGTGTCAGTCTGCTGCGTTTCGGGTCGGTTTGTTATTTTATTTTTTGCCTGGTCTGACTCTCTGTATGTGATTGGTTTGTCTGTGCAGTATTATCTCTATGTGAATGAACCGAATGTCTTAGGTTGTGACTGTCGAGCCTGTCCTGGATGGTTGATGCTGCTGTGTGTGTGTCACCTGCTGCCTTGCGGTACAGGCTTTTGAGCCAAAGGCTTTGGTTGAGGGCCCTAATCGCTCTCTTGTCTGGTTCTGGGCATCCAGGCAGTATCCTAAGCCCATAAACCCCATGAATATACAACATAAACCAAATACCATACTGCATCGGCCGTCGCGCAGGATAAACCGGGTCGCCCTATCTGCTGCACATGGCAGGGTGGATAGGCGAAAATATGCTACCGCCAATCACTCACTCTCATACTGTCCCACCAATATTAATCCTCGAGCAGATAATGCTCAGTAGCCCGAAGAGCAACCTTAAAC
>JTDE01021736.1:0-14310 GCA_014338405.1 Paragonimus skrjabini miyazakii | reverse complement strand
TGTGTTATATTTCGCACATCTTTCTTCCCAGTGTAGATCTTGTCATTACATTCTCTCTCGCTGTTTATTTTCTGAGAGATAAGGGTTTCCTTTTCGTGCTAGCCATTCAATTGGCTAACCAGCATTGGCCGGCTGGACACAAAGGCCTCACTCACAAACCTACTGGTCTTATTCCTTCGGGTTTACACCGGATACGTGGTGTGTCAGTGGAACTGGAAGTGGTGCATCGCAAGCCACTTGCGGTGATGGTTTAAAGCGCAGGCGTCCTTTGGCTTCGGTCACTGTGACAGGCTAATCCGTTTCGGATGCCGCCAACCATTGTCTGTGTGTATACATGTTAACAATGCAAATGAGTGCACGCGCCCGTTGTCACGTTTTCACATAACCTGTACGGGATAACACGCAGAAGATCCGGCAGAAGATCCCTTGGTCTACATTGCAGCTGCATCACTCGATATCCTCTATGCACTTGTATGTGCAAAAGATCATGCCTGAAATGCATCGCACACATATTTTAGAAACAATTAGTAGAGGTTAGTTTGGTCCGATCCAGATATAGAAATGGTTTCAAAATAAGCCTTGCAGTTTGAATCATACTTTAGTTTACCAGAACAATATGCGAAGGGTGTACATGAATAGATTCCCGCAGTTTGGTGAGACGATTGGAGTCATTTTGTAAGCAGGGCTTAGCTTGACATGACTAGTGTGCTATTTTATCTTGTGAAGGATCAGGGAAATTTAATGTCTCAAGTTGATTTCCGTGTTTCTGGGAGGTCTGGCTTTTTATTGCAGACATATGAAACAAAAATCCTTATCTTACAAACGTGTCTATTAGACGGGTATGCTTCTTTTAGGGGGATCCCTCCTGAGAGGAAACATTGTACACAGAGAAAAGATGGATGAGGATAAGCGTTTAATCGGCTTGAACCAATTCAAATAGCTGTGCACGATGGCGACGGTTAACATATACTGGATACTCCCCAGTGTGAACCAAAGTGCTTTTTTTTAAAACACTTATGAGGAAATCAGGTCCCAATCGAGGTTGATGGTGATAGACTGGCGCTCAAACCTATCACAACGTATCGTTTCATATGGAGAACAAAGAGTATCACATCATCAAGTCTCACCAATCAACCACATAATCAAAAAAGGATCGAACACCACGCGACGGGCAAGTGAATAGATGTGATAGTATAAACGTTATTAAAAACGGGGAAACTAAATAAAAGAAGAGCGGGCAAGCGTAGCAGCTAGTCGGGGAAGCACTGAGAAGACGACGAGATGATTAAGAGGTAGCGTGGGCATCCGAATGCATGAAATACCGGTTGTTGTCTTGAACGTAGGCGACTCCCACAATCGTAGAAGCTTTTATTTCATTGGGTTATTACTGGCTATCGTCTAGAACCACGGTTGAACACGTTTGCTGACGGCTTATTCATAAGTAGTCCGTACTGTTTTCAGTACTTGTGTTTTTTTGCCCGGTTGGCGACTACAAAGTTAACTGAACCACTTCTGCTGCTCAAAGAGCCACGGCGCGTAAGCAGAGTTGCAAATACGCTATAGCAGTTTGCACGGTGTGTTTAACCCGTTGAATTTTACGCAGCTGATACGGTATTTTATGTGCAGTTTCCAGAATACTTGTGTTGTTAAACACGATGGATAAACCTATTTTCTTTGTATAGTACACTACTTTTGACGGAATAACCGGTTGGTTCGTAGGAGCATCCGCACCACTTTTCACGTATAAGCCGAGGAACTAGTAATACAGCTGTTTGTTTTCGATCTGTATTGCCTCTCTAAGATGCACCATTTTTGGTCCAGCGCTCTCCTTTATGTATTCAGCATCTGTATTTTGCTGAAATTAACTGGTCAGGAAGCTCTCCCAGAATTTGGTCAGGTGCTCTCCTTTGCTAATGAAGACACGCCGTTTGAGAGTTAAACATCACTGGTATTTTGTTCGCATCAACTCAGTTTCACGCGTCAACTTCAGCATGCTGTACGTCTGTAAGGCCTGATAACGTAACAGAACAATCTACGTGTTTCAGTTCAAAGATCACAATAATTAGAGTTGAACAAGCTTGAATTCACATGAGTAGTAGGTCAAGTATAGTAACGTCAGGCAGGAATGACAGACTGCATGTAGGCCAAACCACCGAGTGCTTATAGACTATACGTAAGTCAATCGGATCAAACAATCACAATCAAACAAAAAATGACAATGAAGTGGGGCAGCCCAGGCTGCCAACAAATCATCAGGTCAGCTGTCATCCACAGTGGGGTTCACAGTTCGAGGAATAAACTGTGAGGATAAAGACAAGGGTCAATCTAAGAGATGAGTCATCAGACTTGGTGGTGGTTCCCCAAGGGATACAAAAGTCCTACAGAGGCTCCTCACAGGAGCAGGAGTATAAAAAAGGCAAACGAGGGCAATAAGATCGAGTTCATGAAAGCAACAATATTGATTACCTAGATTAAAAGTAAATGAAGGTTTACACACATCACATGTTCCCATTATGAAGCGGCGAGGTGCAATACAGTCAAGCGGACAAACAATAAGAATACATCCTAATCGTCATCGCCCCAAAAACAGCAACATATCGGTGGTACACACCGACGCTTAAATGCTATACAACCATTAAGAGAAAAGCTAGCTCAACCTGAGGGGTAACGGAAAAGGAAATTAGAAGAAATATACTTATCATAATAGACAACAATACATCAGTGGTTCACACTGATGCTTAACTGCCACACAACCACGAAGGAAATAAGAGGGAGAAAAATACCTATATGAGAAGAGAGCAAAAAAAGAAAGGGAGGGGAATAAACCAAACTATTAAAAATAACAACGGCTATATTCAAACATACAACAGCAAGGTGCCTACACCTTGCAAACAAACAACCAAGCAGCAAATGAAAGTAAGCCGTCATCAGCAAGACAACTTCTTTATGGCATTCACTGTCCCGCGTCATTAAGTGTACCCATTCCACAGAAAACTCGGGCAAACAACTACAACATTCACGCCACTGAGCCCGATTAGCCACTATCTCATCTAACGTCTTAAGCGACTGACTGTGTGAGTCGCGAGGGCCCCAGCCTGGGACACGGATCCGATCTACAGTGGCCAACTCCTTCGTGAATGATTTCATTTGTCTACGCCAGCCCATCATCTGTCCACTTCGAACCTTATGCCAGTCGGCCGCAGCGTCCGCAAAGAGTGCCTGATGCGGCAAACGACTAGCTGGCATCCTTAGTAGATTAAAGTCTAAACATCAAACTCTGTGCAATTGCAAGAATTTCACGAAAGAACTCGTTTGAAAATCAGTGCCAAACATCCGCTTCCTAACCTCCTCGTTGCTCACTCGCTGGTGCCACTCGATACGAGCGATCACACGCAGACATCGGTGGTCAAATACCTGAAGACGATTCACGTTCTCTATCCTGAGTGGCCATGTTTGACTGCCGTAATACACTGTTGTCTGATATGCACGATCCTTAGGGTTCAGAATAATGTCTCTGTGTCGCCATAGGTGTCTCAGATTGGCGAACACCACTTTAGCCTTGGAAATACGCGCTTCTATTTCATTACCTACACCTCAGCCTTTGAAGAAGGGTGAAAATGTGATCTATACAACCCCGGCCGGGGCAAAATCCTGCCTGTTCTTCTCTAACGTTTAACTCCCGAACTGCAGTGAGTCGACAAAGTAAAATGGATGCCAGAACCTTTGAAATGATTGGGGTCAAACTAATTTCCCTATGGCCTTCACAAGAGCCCCGAACTTTTTTTAAATATGGGAATTATTATCGAGTGACCCCAGCACGGAGGGATGGTCTCCGTCATCTGCATAAGTTGAAACAGCTGAGTCAAGGCCTCTTCTAACGCCTTTCAACCTTCTTTGAAAAGTGCTGGCACGAGATCATATGAACCAGCAGCCCTATTACGATTGAGAGCCGAAATGCAATTGCGAACCTCAGTCTCCGTGGGTGGTTCAAATCTGCCGACCAGGGTGCTACATCACAAGTTTGTGGCGGCAACACAGCTATAAACAATTAGATCGAAACTTAAACATTCAACATTAAGGTGCCACAACTTGTAAACAAACAAACAAGCTGAAATTGAAAGTGGAGGTCAGCAGCTCCATTGCGAATTCCACTGCTGTGTTGTTACTTGCATTTATTTTATATACTAGTCGGAAGAAAAAGGCATCAGTCGTGTCATTGAGTCAGACCAGCGGCCACCAGATATAGTCTTCAGCAAACGACTGAATCACGAAGGCTCCAACCCGGGAGACGAACCCCACGTATCACGACCAGTATAACGGTCAACAACTTCATCTCTCCAAGATAGGTCTTTATATGTTCACCTCAAACCTTACGCCAGTTCGCCGCAGCATCGGCAGTGCTCGGCGTGGCAAGCAATTGATTGACATCCTCAGTACATAACCTAAATATCTACGTCTGTGCATACTTGAAAGTCGAACTAAGGAACCTGCTCGGCACTTGCCAGCAAATACCCGCTTTGCAACTTCACTGTAATTTCTTTGTCGGTGCCATCCAAAACAAGCAACTAGATGCGGACACTGCGGGTCAAATATCTGAAGACTGTTCAGATTATTTACCCCGAATCGACAAGTTTTGCAATCGTGAAATAACACAACCCTCACATTCGCCTTATACACGAGACACTCAAATTTCAAAGATATACTACGTATGCGCATACCGCCCTAGGCTTTAAGACAAAAACTTTAATTTCATTCTCTACACGTCCGTCACTACAGATGTTACTTCCTGAGTACACAACCCGATCAACAACTTTTGTAAATTCAATATTCAACGCTAAGTTCAAGTGATCACAACATTCTTGAAAAGTCCCTTCGTATTGTGAAACTGCAAAACGCAGTATTAAATATTTTGTAAAGAGTGAAATATCGTTTAGTATTCTCCATGCTGGTTGAAAGTTGTCATACAACAACTCGCCGTCAGTGCGTTAGTCATGATCACTCAACCTTCTAGTGGGTAGGAGGTACATGTTAGTAGTTTGTTGGCATCATAAACAGTCTTCCATTGCTTAGTTTATGAAAAAACTAAGCAAAAATGGTGAGAGTGGGCAGTTTGGGTGTACATCGGTCTTGGTGCTGAAATTGCTAGACAGTTCACTGGAGGTCCCAACATGGGCCGGAGTGTGATAATGACGCTCTAACAGTACGTTTGTATACCCTTGCATTTAGGCGACTCAATATGTGTAGGTCAATCGACTGAATCGAGCACATCTTTATAATCGAGGAAAGCGGCGGTTGTTGGTCGGCGGTACACGTATGGTGCAGCACGATAATTTAGCAAGGAGTGAAAATTTGATCAATGCACTCTCATCCGGGATGAAACTCTGCTCGTTCTTCTTTGCTGTCTGCCTCCTAAACCTCAGTGAATGGACGAAGTATGAGGGATGTGAGAACCCTAGTTGTGACTGGAGTCAAGTTATGGGTCTCGTAAAAATCTCTGACCATTTTTTTGAATATCGGGAGCATTACTGAGTGACCTCGGCAGGAAGCGATGCTGTTTGTTGTCTATACCCATCGTAACAATTGAGTCAAGGATTCTACTAGTCTTCATTTCCAAACTGTAGCTAATAACTAAAGGATAACACAAGCAGGCAAACGAAGTACTTACCAAATAGAGCGCCTTGCTTCTCCAGAAGCACTTTTTCAAGAGTTGCCAGAACCTCAGGTCCAAGAAACGGCACACCGTTAGCAAGGACCGGAAGGACTTTACGGTCACACGTGAAGTCGTCAACCGGACCTAAACCTTCAGGTCTATGACGTTTTGTAGGAGGTTGTGGTATGGAATTGGGCAGTTCACTCATGACACGCGGACGTTTGGCTCGGACGGTTATCGTAGAGAAATCCAAATGTACGGTTGACTCTGGAAGACCATTTGCTAACCGACAGCTTGCCTTCATACTGTGAGGAAACCGAATGTCTTGACCATTTAAACACTCAGGAGGATACACTGAATCGTAGTCCATACCGCCATTCGGAGTGTCGCAATTGAACACGGGTGGTGGTTTGGGATGGGGCCTCTTTATGCTTGGGGGAATGATTACACGCTCCAATTGCTTTTTCGTAGGAGCCAGTAAGGCAACACGCTCACGAATATGAAAAGGCTCCCTCAACGAGTTCAGGAGGTTAAAACCTTGAAGGGTTATCTCTGAGAGTTCTGAATCTCGTAATCGGCGAACAGCACTTAAGACAGCTTCTGGAGTGGAGTACAAAAGACCAGAGGCACAAAAAGGTGCTTCGTTATGTGCAACAGTAAATGCAAAAGGCCCTGGTTTCGGTACAATACGCGAAGCCAAATCATTTATAACATCAGCAAACGCAGCAGAATTTTGTGGTCGAGTCTCCGACAGGCAAGGATGGTTGCAAATACGGGAAGTAAGGGAAACTGTACTTAAGAGATCCAACAAATCACCGGTTTTGGATGCGTTTCGCGCACTGAAAAAGAATAACAGATTAAGAGTTAATGAAACCGAATACGGCAAACAAAACATCTTCGGTTAAGTTTAAATTAACAGCATTAGACTAGACAATGAAAATGTTCATGAGAATAGGGTGGTTTGGAATATCGTGAAGATGATACCGAGCTTGAACGGAAATCCGTACAACTTACGACACCCAGTAATCAATAGTCATCAGTTGAAGTTGAGAGCATAAGAACGACCACAGCGTCGATCATCGCATAGTAAAGATTAGTTTTAACTATTCAAAGTCAATCCAAATTGTGCATAGTAGTTCCACAAACTTGTTAACGTTACAGTCACCCAACACAGCGTGTTAGCGCTGTAGGCCTATCATGTGCTTCTTTAATAATTCTCACTTGATTGTCAACGGGTGAAGGATAAGCCTTAAACTTAACAAAGGTGCTCTCTACATGAGTCAAACAAACAAAATCTATTAGGTGCACAACATTAATATTAATGGGAAGACGTTCAGCTTTCGTCGTAGAGCCTACCAGTGTACAGCGCCTGTTCGAAAACAATCCGCAGCATAGCGAATGCCGAGTAGAGAAGGTTAACAGCTGTAATCGCCATAGCTGAGCGCTCGAATAAAGAAAACCGATTAATAAAGATGTCAAGATAACTCACAGCAAACGTAACTAACGCGGCATACCGGGGTAGACGGTCGATTAAACGAGGGGGCCAGTTGGTCCGTCCTAGATTATTGAGTTGGGGCTCGAACACGCTACATCAAAATAACGAGCTTAAACCAAACTGAAAATGGTCACACATCGTGAGACTGAAGGAGGAGTCTAAGTTAACTAAAAAAAACTCGGCCTTGCCACTCACACACATGACTGGATGTATCTGAGTAATTCAAAGATGAATTGTCGACTAACATGTTAACGTCTCACAAAGTACCGAGTATAAAATTTCAATTTTAATTAGAAAAGCACAAGGACACAAAGTAACCACGTGTCATAGCGGGTAACGCGTGAACTGAATGCTGATAGAACTTTTGTCAAGGACGACAGCGTCTGATCGTGTGAATATCGAAATAACTTTCAGATCGGCGAAGAACATCAGTCAAGAAACGAGCCGGCTGAGAAGCTGATTGCGATATACATACTTCATGGGTATCGTGAAAACATGACATTATCACTTACCCGTGACAGTTATCGGTGAAAAATTCTGATGCGGCGAACCGGTAGTGGACATATATAACACAATCAAGAACCGAAAGGATAACAATTAAAGTTTAGGAATGGAAGAAAGGCAAAAGAAATGAGATGAACAATCAAGTCCGCTATGACGTAAAACCAACAGTTTGTTGGGATAAGTTAACGAACTCGATTAGAGAAAAAGAGAAAGTAAAAGGAACCATAATTCTTTAACAAAAATCAGAAGAAAGTACACGATAATCGGAGGAATTTATCACAATGTGAAAACTCACGTTTTTGTGGACATGACTGTATCATGAAGTTGACGTTGGATAGCGGTCATATGACAAGGAATGATTTCTTCACTGATTGAAGCCTCCCAATCATAATCCTCATCTAACCGGAGCACAAACGGCTCAAGAAACTGGGAAGACAAAAAAACCGTCAATCAGAGAACCAAGATAAAATACAGTACACTAAATCATGTAACAACGATAGCGCACACCTGATGTTAATACATCTAATACTATCGTCCTTGAGAAACAATCAATCATCATCATCACAACCCGACAGCAAAATATAAGTGGACTATGCTGAAACTTAACTGTCACACAACCTTGAAAAAAAGCAAGCTATAACCAAGATGAGAAAAAAATGAGACCTAACTACCAAAAATAGCTACGGCTGAACTCAAACATTTTACATCGAGGTGCCTACACCCAGCAAACTAACAACTGAGTTATAAGTGAAAGTAAGACGCAAAACACATTCCTTATGGCCTTTATAGTCCGGCATTTTTGAATGCAATTATTTCACAGACAACTCAACCAAAAAACGACGACAGTCACCCCACTGAGCCCGAGTAACCGCGACCTCATCCAAAGTTTCTAGTTACAGACTGGGTCGCGAGGGCTATCAGTCACAGCGGCAACAACTGAACCGATCGATCTGTCCCACTTAGCGTGCCAGTTCAATATCAGGGGTTTTAAGGTGTGTAGACTCTTCGGCAAAACTCAAACAATCCGTATAAGAATGCATACATCTTGTAAATAAACAACCGAGCCATAAAGGAAAGTGAGACGTTATTAGCAGGACGGCTTTTACCATTCTGCGTCAGTAACTGCGCTTAATCCATGAACAACTTAGCCAAACTACGAAATTCATACCACTGGACTGGAATAGTTGCCATCTCGTCTAACCACTCCAGTTATCACTTTGTGAGGCGCGAGCGACCCACGTAAAAGAGACTCGTACTTACTTTGATTAGTTTTTTCTTAGAGGGCCGTCCATTGTTCACGTGTTGGTTTGGGTTACTCCGTCCAGAATCAAGTATTGTATCGAACAATTCGGTTGTCCAAGATTTACATTCATCTGTGTTTGCTGCGTCCCGTGACAACAGCAATCGACTCAATTCGAACAACCTGTAGCCGCAAGCAGAAGACAGCAAGTCGGGCGCAGAACTTATGAGCAACCGATGACCACTGTACTTCAGTTCAGAGATGAGTGTGTCGATTCCATTCGAAGCAGTGATAGAAGCTGATTTTGAAACTTCACGCCTGATCAGTTGGCCGCTTGGATGATCCAAATGGATATTTTTGGTGATCGAATCTTCAACAGTAGCACCGTCTGAAAGTGTTTGGGAGACATCCGAGCATGGAAGTATGTGATGAATCTATAAAAGAAATGGTTTTGATCTTATGAAAAAAACTCCAATTTTAAAATGCGCATGAAAGAAATCAGACCTCGTCTGAACACAACTTGGAGCAAAGTAACATTCACACAGTATAGGATTATATACCCAAACAAAATGACCTCAGGCGTGCCTTCAGACTGAATGAGTCTGGACAGGAGCAGCTAAGCTGAGAACTGAACGCGCGTGAAACTCATACCAATCTGTTAAATTGAACCATAGTATTCTTAAACAATACTTGCTTCTCAACAACGATATCTATTACTGGGCAATAGAACACATCACAATCCACTGGGGGCTTACGGAGTATGCTTGGAAGCAGTCGACAACCCGCTTGCAAACTGAACATGGGTATAGTCACAGACACCAAAAAACGCTCATCGAGCAGTCTATTGCGTGAGATTTCAAGTGAATCAGGTTTTCATGGGGAGAAAATTGATGGCAATAGGAAAAAACGTTGGGTTATAAGCTAAAAACGAATCAAGCGTACTGTAGTGTAGCCGAATGGCTAATTTGTCAAACAGTAGACTGTTCAAAAGAGTTCAGAAGTGAATGGACGAGTGAAGCTTCTACGGCGTAACCATTTTACCCTACACGGATTTTACTATCAGCAGTCTCGAACTACCAGAAATCTAGAAAGCATACCAAGCAGTTTAAGACAAACATTACAGAAAATATTGAACGTTCACATTCGAACGCCAAAATGTCACAGAAGTTAGGGGGGATTACCTGGTCCAAGACTATTACACTCCAACGAATTCGGGAATAGCGACTGGGACGGGCGAATATTGCAGCATAGCTGGTAATACATACGTTTATGGTGCCACGAGTAACGGCAGATCGCAAACGGCGACCTGTCCCAGCGGGCTCACACGGAGGAAATTTAGCGCCACGACAGCCCAATCCTAAACAGGTAATTCGAAGCCCAGGGCACCAGTTAGACAAACGTGCTCGCCAAGCCGGGATGCATAAGCGCGGCGCCACGATCAGATGTGGGCCCCATTCGCCAGTCTCTCCTTGAAACAGTGGTTTAGACGCTGGAAACACATCAGAAGGCTCAACACAACGAGCGCCGGGGACAATTAAGTGTCCGAGGTGAGCCGCAATCGTGAGTTCTGCATCCCCCGATATGGCACTCGGGGAGATTAACAACCCAGGAACCCCACGAGCAAATGCATGTCGCAGCCAAGCAACAACACAACCTGATGGGGGAATAAAAAGTCAGTTCAATTGAAAAGTAAATACGGTGGATTCTAGTTAAGCTTGAAAAAGGGCAACCTACGAGAATGACGCATCAAGGACATCAATATTACAATTTCAGTCTATATACCGAAATAACATCAAACGTACCGTCAGCAACAGTCGTTGTTTTACTTAACCATAGGAATGCGTTGAAAATACACTTTTAGATTCGAATAGATATGAAGGTGTACCTAGCGAGTATGGTAACACAATTGGCGTCCAATCTTCATACTTTGGCGCAAGTTAGAGTCTATCAAGAACTGTTTAGCAAATTTAGCATCGAAAGCGGCACGTTTCAAGACTGTCCATTATAATCGTTTTCACCCCCCCCCCTTGTCACAAAGAAAAAAGTTAACGGCACTCACAGAATACCGGCATGGAAACCCAGTCTGGGGAAGGTTGACGATGACCTATTGGTGATTGACAATTTCCACTCAAAGTGAATGGTACCAGACAATGGTTTACGTTTTGAGATGTGCCTCGCAACCTCATGATGCAAAGTGCTTATGCGAGACAGCGATGATTACGTTGATCTACTATTGAATAAGAAAGTCATAGAGGTCGTTAGCTTTCTTGAATATTAAGAAGCTGCATCAGCAAAGAAAGGGATATCGGAAATAAAATATAGGTTCGCAGCTCCGACTTTACGGTGCTTTTTGCCGGTCTGCATCTTTAAGAGCAGATACACACCTCTTTGTAGCTTAAAAATAAGGTATACAGCATTGGTCAGCTGGACACAAAAGTCTCACTCACATGCCTCCTGGTCTTGTTCCTTCGGGTGTACAATGAATACGTAATACATGAGTAGAACCACAGATAATGCAGTGGAAGCCGCCTGTAGTGAGTGTTAAGTGCAGACATTCTTCGGTTTTGGTCACTGTGAAAGGCTAATTCGAGACGAATGCCGCCAACCATACGGGAAGATCATAAAGGCTGTACTGAATTACGGTCGAAAGATTAAAGTGGAGAACATAAACTGTCTTCATACTGTCGAGTATCGATATCTGCATTTAATCGCATATATCGGGTATTAGTAGCTAGTAATCAACAATGAGCTTACGATGTGGACATTTGTTTGTACGTGTCGAGGACGTTCGGTTGTTCACTCATTAAAATAGCGAGACCACGTGCTAAGGGTGAATCAGTCCATTCTGCTGATGCTGAGGTCGACAGACCCCAGATGTGAGATAGACATACGATGTCTTCGTATAAAGAGGTGAAGGTAGTTACAGTCGTGGTAGGTCAAATTCGTCTTTCGTGCCACGTTCGCGACTCAGGTTCGACGGCTGAAAAAGTCGAGAGAAAATGAAACTAATTGGCTTCAATAGTGCATGTTGCATGTGTGTGACTGAGTTGCCTGAACTGATTGAAGCGAAGTAATGGAAATCGCACGAAAGCTGCTCTGTAGATGCCATTTACTCGAACTCGGTTGCTCGTTTTCAAGATGGAGACATCTTACTGCTAATTATTTCCATTTAGATATGTTGTATTTGTACTAGTCCCAATTTCTTATTTTCTTTTAGTCCTAAAAACCAGGGCTTGTTTTCTTATGGGTAAATATTTGTGATAGCTATTGGTGTACTGCAACAGATGATGATGATGAGTTAACTACTTAGCAAGAAAACAAAGCGGAATAAGTCGAGATGTCCCGGAACGGTCCAGGTGGTCAGTGATGGCAGATAACAAAAATAAGAAACATATGAAGGTCAAGTGAAACAGATCACAGGTAATCAAAGAAAGTAAAGCAAGCAACAGTACAATCCGGTTAATGTGATCAATATCTCATATGACCAATTGAATGCAATAAAGGTTATTTCAATCCAAATCGATAATACACTGTATACGCCCCCGAAAGATGAGTTTGCAGCTAGCCGCTTAACGTGGCCAAAAGTTTCGGAACACGATAGTAAAGTTTCCGTTCAATTTTTGTGCAGATATTATCATTTGTACCAATGATGATCCAAAAGCGACGCGCCATAACGATGGTAGAAATAGCTGTTGTGTTAGACAAAATGAAAAAGAAGCCTTGTGCAGTGAACCAACGAGTCTACCACTCACTACCTAATACAATTATAATCGTCAACGAAATGCGTCTTCATGAGAAGGTCAGCAGTCCTACTGAGACTAAGGTGTAGCCAAGATAAAATAAAAGTAATAAGATTTTGGAATGAAAACCTTAACGTCGTGATCTCAGTGAGTAGCAGCCAAGTGTGTGCAAATTAGTGCGTCCATCCACAGAAAGAAAGAAGTGACACTAACCAGTGGAGTCTACAGTAACTGAGATGCGGTTATTTAGACGGACGGTTGCTGATTTGCTGTACCAAATAACGATTCGGGATGCAACCATGTGAAATGAAGTCAAGGCTATGGCTATTAGCAACCCATATGGCACAGAAGATTTGAACTCTGATGACAGTAATAGCCTCTATAAAAATAGAAACGGAAGCGAAGTTAGAAAGTTTCCGACAAACATGCTGGTTTCGATAAAGCAGGTGTTAGGAAATTATACACAATGATGCCCCTGAAGTGGTGACGGCTACTAATGCAAAGCACGGTATGAAACAGCTTGAAGACCAGATGTACCGTTAAGATGGCGAAAACGTTCTTCCAAAGTAACGATCACTAATTCTGGTTGCTTTGCGGGACTAAATGATTATGAACGTGAAACAATTTCCTCCTTTTATTAAACTGAACAGCACGGAGGGAACATGAGGTTCGCATGATGAATGCATTTCGTACACTCTCTGCAACCGTAAATCGATTAAACGAACGGTTAACTGAAAACGAATGACTTCTTAAGGCTAACTTGACTGTGATTCAGTCATCATCATCATCATCATCATAAACAACAACACATCAGTGGTTCACACTGATGCTCAACTGCCACACTACCATGAAGAAAAAAAGCAAAATCTGTATAAGAAAAGAGAAAAAAAAGGGGGACCTAACTACTAAAAACAAACTACGCCTATATTCAAATATTAAACATCAAGCTGCCTACACCTTCCAAACAAACAACCGAGCTGTAAGTGAAAATAAGATGGGCGTAACGTATGTTGAGTCATTCTGGGTGTACCTGAGCAGTTTCGACCGGTTGCATGTTGTGATCACATGGAACGATGAGACTACTTCGTCTGTGTCCGGTCTGCGTTAAATACTTAGCAATCGATTAGGGCGAGCTTCGGTTGGTGGGTGCAAAACTTTTATCCGGTTGATTCATTGATTGGCACAGTAACTTTTTCGTAAATGCGCGTTGACCAGTTTCTACACCATATGTCTGTTCTCCCAGTGTATATGTCACAGCAGCTGCACCTGGACAAATAAATACAATGGTTGGTCAGGAGAACAGAATTGGGCTTTTTGGTCGATGGCCCGCAATGAAAGGCAACTCGGCGGGGTTTCATCGGTTCCAAGTAGACCCAGTTCGTGAGTTCCCTTAAAGCTTATAATTAGGTAGTAGTCTTCGTAAGATAAGTTAGGTTAGGCCTCGTTGTGATACTGGATGAACGTGTCCGGATAGTTAGTCGAACGCGACACACTTTCCAATAAACTTTATTCTTCCTTCATTGTTTCGATCAATGTTTGGATTAGAGAACGTTTGGTGTGCGTCGGCGAGGAATTAAGGAAGTTACGTGTTGGATCGGAATCGGACAGGCAGTCTCGCGCTCACACGCCCACGTAATCACGCGTCCTAACTTACGCCAGATAAGTCATGCAACAAATTAAC
>JTDE01021735.1:27951-63950 GCA_014338405.1 Paragonimus skrjabini miyazakii | reverse complement strand
TCCATTTCCGCTTCTTCCTCTTAGTCTTTTCTCAATAATTTTCACCCTTCTCAGTGACGTTTTCTTCTAGGATATTCCACGTCACTGTTGAGGTGAGCGGCGGCCCGAGCCACAGTACCTTTTGGTCAGGCTCATGGCTGTTATGATGATGATGGTTAACTGTCATTGTTCGGAACTAAGACATTCTTCCGACAAACTTATAGGTTAGCCACAGATATTGACTACTGGGGAAAAAAACATTTGGACCTGATGCTTGTGAATTACGACGCTTTTCATGCAGGTTCACCTAAACCTTGAAAGTGGTGTTTTGAACTCATACATTTATTGTACGGACCTCCACAGACGAAGGTAAAACTCTTCCTAATCCGTTCCTTGCCTCTTTATCATATCGTCAAAACTCTAATCGATTGGACCATGTTGTGCCTGTCTATCGCCCCCAGCATTGACCGCGCACGTCCGCGTGACCTTTATTCTACCCATGACTCGCTCATACAAACTAGGTTTATGCGTTGTCAACATTGCATGATTCCTGTTGGTTATTTCTCTGTCACGTTCGATGTCGTACCACTGCAGCTTCATTCGGTTCCCTTCTCTTTATGTGACGTTCGTATTTGCTTGTCGTTTCCCTCCGTAACTCTTCACCTGGTTTCGTTGCTATTTTGAAACTTACCCAGGACTCGGACGAATTGAGGTTTGCATCTTGTTTACGCAGTAGTCGTATCATTAGTACCGTTGTTTGTACGATCAATATTCGCTCTGTCACATCTTGGTCATGGGAATGGGACGCGCTACTCAGCGTTCATCTAGCGAACGTTACATTTATCACTATCAAAACCAAATATTATCAAGAGAACTGGTGTGCCGCCTCGTACATGATGCGTTACAGGAGCATCATCTTACATTTGAAACACCTCGCATGGTAAAATAAGACGGGTTGATACATTAAAATGTATTGTGCAAATAGCTACTGAGATGAAAAGTCAGGTCCAACGGCACATTATTGCTGCAAATTGCGCTGGATAAGGGTACTAGAATAGGCACGATACATGTCTTCAAAAGTAAGGCCGAGTTTGCGAGCCACCGCCAAGTTGACAGATCCGTAGATCAGCCCGGGCACACCCGCTATCAGGCCGGCGACTAGCATCTGTCTTCGACCACGATTAATACAGTATAGGCAGCAGGCGGACCCTAAAAGTCAAATGTAATTTACAGTGGTGTCATCATACAAATGCTTAGGCCACCGTTCATACGATACAACTATATTCAGCTCACATACTGTAGAACATGTCGAACAACAATGGAGTGCAGTAACAAAATTAAGCTTCCACCTCTTGGTCAACAAATGAATCAATCAGCAGGTGATTCGCGCAGTCGAAAAGTCAGCGTCAGATGATGAGAGACCTGACAATCTTGAGACATCTCTTGGAGGACTAAACGTTAAAAGGTAATTCACAAACAAATCACAATTCAACTCTCCGAATAAATGTGAATGAGGTGACCATTTTAAACCATGATAGACGAGACAGACGACATCAATCTGACAAAGAAGCCCTGATCACAGACTTACTGATACGATCAATACGACTGGACACAATCACACGTGTGTGAGACCGGTGAATCCATCACTCCTGATGCGAACTCGATTAAGTGGTACATGCCTCATGGACAGGAAAGTTTGAGCACCCGTTCGTCATGAAAAGCTCATACATGGTTGGCGGCATCCGAAACGGATTAGCCTGTCTTAATAACCGAAGCCAAAGGACGCCTGCGCTTCAAACCATCACCCCCAAGTGGCTTGCGCTGCACCACCTGCAGTTCCACTCACACACCACATATTCGGTGTAAACCCGAAGGAATAAGACTAGTAAGTGTGTGTGAAGCTTTTGTATCCAGCCGGCCAATGCTGGTTAGCTAATTGATTGATAAGCAAGAAAAGGGAACACTTATCTCGGAAAATAAACAGAGAAAGACTGCAATGAGAAGATCTAAACTGAGAAGAAGGATATGTAAAATGTAATACGAGAGGCATTTCTGTATACCAGTGCATGTTAGTGCATTCTAGAGAGGATAAGAGTGAAGAACAAAATTGAAATGGTACTACGAAAAGAACAGGCAAACCATTAATCATACAATACACCAACAAAACTGGAAAAAAGAATGGGTACAAGAACGCAGACAGGTCAGCCAATACACTCATGAGAAATGGAGATGTGTGATCAAAATGAGTTGTATTTGTGTCTAAGTAACCGAAGTATATTAAGAAAGTAAGGCGGCCCATATAACTTGCACGTTTATTGAGTAAGACGCAACAATCAGCCCGAGAATGAAGAATCGATTGGCTTACAGTGCACGGTGAAATTTTTTTACATACGGTTGTGGCCTACATATTCGGATAGTTGGCATAAAAGAAGGCACTGGATTATTCGAAAGTCCCCTAGGCAATATGACTCGTATTTCTGTCTGGGGCTTGAAGTTCTAGATGGCATGAATCGACAGTGCTTCTCACTACTCCGGTGACCTCGCATCGGCCACGATCGAATCAGCATATCGAAGCACAGCTGCAACCATTTGTTTGTTACGTTCGGGTTGCTCTGTAGTTTCAAGTGAAGATAGAGTAACTTTCTTAATTAACGATACCTTGATTTAAGGGGGAAAACAACCCATGTACGATAAGCGCTCGCTAACATTAAGTAATGCAAAAGCCAACCGCACCAAACCGCCCGTAAGACTGACGTTCGGATGAAAAATCGTAAGAAGTTGAGTGTCTGTTAGCAGCGAGCAAACAAGCATGTTATTGGACCCGTTTTATTACCAAACGCTATCTTCGTTTGTTCCCATGCTGCTCACTTTTACTAGCAGAATTAAAACCTTTACGTCACGTTTTAAGGCCGCGTGAGATTGCTAACGCAAGAGTACGTTGCCGTCTTACCGTTTACATTTGTTTTGTATGATACATTATTTCGAAAATTCCCGTTCAGTCATAGAACACGAAGTGCAGCAAACATGTTTTCGATAAAATCTGATCAGGCTGTTACAGTTATAAAGGAAAATAAAACTAAAATGGTCACTTGCGAAACTTGGTATTGGTCCAAAATTTACACCACCTCAATTTAGTTTGTGGACGCCGATTGGGTGTTAACTAACTACATATCGATTGGGTGAGTCAGGTAATGACCAAGGCAATTGAAGCGATTGAACAAAGTTTTTCTGTCCAGTTTGTGACCCATATTCTACAAGAGAATGGCTACCCCAACAATTTTGTGACCAAACATATGAAAGCATTTGGAGCATCAGTTAAGATTTGAGGAGTTAAAAAGAAGCCTGTGTTCATACGACTGCCATACAAAGTAGATACGTTGGCTGAATCATTGACCCGTCGACTTACTAGTTCGCCTAAAAGAACGTTTAACGCAGCCAGACCGATTACCTCATTCACCAGTTCACCATTGATTACTCTAAATCTGAAGGATAAAGTGTCGGTCCACAACTCATTTATGATGATTTACTCGTTCGTCTGCAATTGTTCAGCAAACTACGTGGGTCGTACGAGAGAACATCATTCAGCATGAATCCGGACAGGTGAGAGAAAATCAACCGCGAGTGCCATTGTAGGTCATCTCGCTAACAGCGATCACCAGGTCAACATAGATCAATCGTTCACTGTTATCTACAGAGTTCCACCGAACAGGTCAAAACTCGTTCGCCAACGAATATTGGCCACTGCCGAGGCCATTGCCATTCGATTACGTAATCCAACCTTGTGTGGACAGAGAGAAAACACTTTGTTCCAATTGCCTTGGCCATTAGCTGACTCACCTAATAGATATGTAGTCGGCGTCCATAAACTGAGATGGTGTGAATTTTGGACCAATACCACGTTCCGCATGTGACCGTTTTAGTTTTATTTTCCTTTATAATTGTAACAGCCCGGTGAGATTTTATCGAAAACATGATTGCTACACTTCGTATTCTAATATGATATATATTGATGAATTTTAGGTCTGATTACAGAATTGCCCCTTGGCTTGCCGCTGACCCCAGAGGTGCGTGTACTGAGTCACAGGTTAAATCCAATCGTCTGTAGCATCCTATCGAATCTAGGTGAAAGCATGTCAGTTAATGAGACGTTACTTGAAAGTTATTAGTAGCATATGACCATCCGCCGATGCTTTCAATATATGAATGTAACGAAAAAGAACATTCTAATGCTCATTCAATACTCAACAGCAGCATCGCCGAATTCTAGCGTAAACTGCTTGAAAAATCTTGACGGGGCACTCAACCTCCCGGATCATTTAGTGGATTTCACATGAGACAGCCCCAGAGTGGCTTCATGGGTCAGCTGGTAAGACGCTTGCCGTGTTTGAGTTTGCTGTTTCTTTCGCTGAAGCCCATATTTTTAACGGCTGGGTCTGTTCTAAACATTTTAACAGTTTAGCATTGCACAATGAGCTATAGAATTTAAAAGTTAGCTAGAAAGCATATTCAGGAGTCGGATATAAAGATGGAAACGCCCTTTCTGTTTGGATGACGATGCTTTGGTACCTCAAAATCAAGCAGCCATCGAGCAACCAGTGCTTCCTAAAACTGATACGAAGTCATTCGCGGTAAATCCTGTAACTGGTCGTTTATCCATAGCTTCGAAGTTTGTACAGAAAGAAGGACACGATTATGCTCAGTGACTATCCTGCTTGGTTTAATATTGCGATGAGGTTGCTAGATCGGCAATCGAAGAATTTGTACTGAAGATGATTACACACCAGCTAGGAAATTACGAAAGGAACGGTTGAGTCAAAATCTTAAGGGTACTTAGGGCACACATTGATAAGATCCCTAAAACCTACCCTTGAAGGCCAACGGTGCAGCAGGCTTAGGCGAATTGGCTCAGAATACACGGGCCTGTGCACTAACACTGAAAGAGATGAATTATAAGTTCAATTTTAGCGAAAATGTTAGCCTCAAAACGGTAGACAGTAAACTGCCATCGGGCACATATGCACTGATGTTGCCGCAAACAACTACAAAACTGCCAAGGAACCGGCTTTTCAAGACCAGATGGACTTTGTGAAATATCGGTATTCGGTCGCAAATATTGAGTATAGAATCCTTACTTTCAATAAAAACACCGGTGAACAAGGTCGCTAAATTACCCAGTGCACTGGAACCCGAACGTAAAACTTTGAGACTAACAGTCCTATTCGTTTCGCACTGCGTGTGAACTCAGTAAACTCAACAGCCTAGCCGAAGCTTCGTAGCGTGAGTTGTGGCTTACAATATTTTCTAAATAAGTCGAATGAATGGCTTGGATTTGCTCAGAGTGTAAAAAAATGTTGCCACCTACGCATGGAAGCGAATCATCCCGAAGGATTGCAGGCTACAGTCATTTTAGAACGGGCGGTTGTGATGGTCTCCATTATGCGTTTGTGGATACCGAAGCCGCTGAGTTTGCAACCCCTTTGATGCATTCAGTGGCAATATGGGATTAGTCACAAAATGTCCGGTATCATACTAAATTCTTTGAACGGATTGGGGCCTTTAAGGAGGTAACTTACGCATATGGATACGACAAAATTGAGATAGTCACATTCCCAAAATGGATCGCTCACCAAAAGAAAACAAAAACACTTGTGATTCCAGTCACGTGCATATGACGTGACCAACGAACTACTGGTAGACCAATAAGTGCAGGGCTCGCTAGTACCGATGAGCGCTCTAATAAATTCTGATATAAGGTGACTAACTTAATGTAAAATCAACAGTCGATTCTGTTTCAAATTATGTGTATGAAGGTAGGCAGAACGAAAAGCCTCTATTCCCTCGGGTTGACAGGAGCGGCTTCCATCGTGAGGCAGAAAAATAGGCAACAATTTTACTGCTGAAATAGTCAACATTATGTTAGGGATATTAGGTGCGGTGAACATCCGCATCTACTTTATTGATCAATAAGTCCTTAAAGCTAGCTGATTGGCAGGGTTGGTAACTAGGGTGATGTACGAACGCTGGAAATGCTGACCACACCAGTCAAATAATCCGCCTCCGGTAGGCGTACAGTGGTGTCGGCCGTGGATCGTTTGACTATCCGACAGACTGGTGATTCGTACGTTTGTCCGACCGATTTACTTGCTGTTCCGACTGGTTCGTGCCTGGTCGTACTCCTGGCGTCTGTACTCAAACCGTACAGCCGTAATTCACCCCGGATAATACATAACCGCTTAAGCTAGCGACTTTTTCTGATGCGGCAGAGTTACCATTTACAGAGATGAAGGGTTAAATCTCATTCCTAAACAAAAGCCTTCAGAGTGTCCGGGCTTGAAATCATGCTTAGATCGCAAGGGACGACGTCATTATCATTCAGCTGTGACAAACATTAGCTGAGCACATTGCTACAGCCGAACTTCTTTACCAAACTCCTAACTTAAACGACGTTATTCTGGTCAACAACTGGTGTAGTTTTCCACTGGTGGTTTTGTTCATAATTCCATTAGAAATCTCCAGCTTCTCATTCTGTTAGTGGCCAACTAGTTACGACTGTAATTTGATATCATATTTTTCTGTGAAAGATACGTGTTCATTTGCTCTCTATCGGTGTGAGCGGGATCACAAGTTGAACAGACACATTTCATCAAAAGGTAGAATGATTAGCTAAATCATTACAGAACATAAAAGGGTGAGTATCTTACCCCAGCCGACAGCATTCTCCCAGAAACTGGATTTTCCTTGAATTGCAGTCAGCACAAGGGGAAAGGTGCTATAAAGGTTGCAACACAAAAACAATCTTTGAAACATTGAGTTACCACTATCCAGTTCGTCGAGACAGCAAGAAAACACATTGCGAGATGCAAGCATTTCGCTTATTTTTGACAGTGATTACATTAAAATTCAGTTATATAAGCTCAGGGCAAGACGACAAAACAGTGAAACGAACGATCTTCACGTGAATGCAATCAGGGTGGTGTATAAGACTTCAGTGCCACGAGAGCGACTGCGTCACCACCTTTTGACAATAGAAAACCGATTTGTGAAGCTGGATTAATAACGCTTCAGAAAACGCTATCTTGGGGTTGCGATTCCGTAATATGAGACCAGGAATGAAATGGTGAGGTCCACTACATTGTCTGTTGTGATTACGTGTTTCGCGATCGAAGACGCCGGATTTTAGTTCGAGTGTTAGCATACTGATCCGTGTTGAGTCACTGTCTGCACTCATCATCATAGACAGCAATACATCAGTGGTTCACACTGATGCTTAACTGCCACACAACCATGAAGAAGAAGAAACAAACCCTGTTTAGGAAGAGAGAAGAAAAAAGAGGGAGGGGACGGGACCTAACCACTAAAAAAGAGCTACGTCTACATTCAAACATACAACATCAAGGCGCCTACACCTTGCAAACAAACAACCGAGCTGTAAGTGAAAGTAAGGCGTAATCAGCATCCTTACGGCTTTCACTGCCCCGTGTCATTAAGTGTACTCACTTCACAGACAACTCGGCCAAACAACGACAACATTCACGCCACTGAGCTCGGTTAGCCGCCATCTCACCTAAAGTTTCAAGCCACCGACTCTCTGAGTCGCGAGGGCTCCAACCCGGGAGACGAACCCGACCTACAGTGCCCAACCCCTTCGTGAACGATTTCATTTGTTTACGCCAGGTCATCATCTGTCCACCTCGCACCTTACGCCAATCGGCAGCAGCGTCGGCAAACAGTGCTCGGTGTGGCAAGCGATTAGATGGCATCCTTAGTACATGACCTAACCATCTAAGTCTGTGCAAATGTAAGGACTGAACGAAGGAACTCGTTTGACAATCAGTGTCAAACACCCGCTTCCTAACCTCCTCGTTGCTTATTCGTTGGTGCCACCCGATACGAGCGGTTGAACGCAGACATCGGTGGTCAAATACCTGGAGGCGGTTTACGTCCTCTACTCTGATCGGCCATGTTTCGCTGCCGTAAAGTAATACAGACCTCATTGTCGTCTGATATACGCGACCCTTAAGTTTCAGGGAAATACCTCTCTGTCGCCATAGGTGCCTCAGATTAGTAAACACCGCCCTAGCCTTGGAAATACGCGCCTCTATTTCATTCCCTACACCTCCGCCGCCGCCGCTGATGCAGCTTCCCAGGTATACAAACCGGTCAACAACCTCCATGACTTCGTTATCTCACATTAAACCTACGTGATCACAGCAATCTTGCAGAAGCACTTTGCATTTCGAGGCTGCAAAGCGCATTCCGAAGTACTTAGCAGAACGCGAAATTGCATTCAGCGCTGCTTGCGCTGCTTGAAAGTTGTCAAACAGCAACACCTTATCGTCAGCATAATCAAGATCAGTCAGCCTTCCACCAGGTAGGAGGTCAACACCGGCATCATTTGAGTGACGCAAACAGTCCTCCATTATTTCGTCCATGACGAAATTAAACAAAAATGGTGAAAGGGGACAGCCTTGACGAACGCCGCTTCTGGTGCTGAAGCTGTCAGACAGCTCACCGTAAACCCTAACCTGAGCCGAAGTATGGGAGTAAAGAGCCGACAGTATGTTCACATACTTGGTCGGCACACCCCTGCGTTTAAGCGACTCTAAAAGTGTAGATCGATCCACTGAATCGAATGCACCTTTATAGTCGAGAAATACGGCGATTGTTGGCCGGCGGTATACATGACGCTGCTCCAAGATTTGACGAAGGGTAAAAATATGATCTATACATCCCCGGCCAGGACGAAACCCTGCCTGTTCTTCTCTAATGGTTAACTCACGAACTGCAGTGAGTCGACGAAGTATAATGGAGGCCAGAACCCTAGAAATGACTGGGGTCAAACTAATTCCCCTATGGTTTTCACAAGAGCTTCTGATACCCTTTTTGAATATAGGAACTATTATCGCGTGACCCCAGCACGGAGGGATGGTCTCCGTCGACCACACAAGTTGAAACAGCTGAGTTAAGGTCTCGACTAACACCTCTCCACCTTCTTTAAAAAGTGCCGGCACGAGATCATCTGGACCGGCAGCCTTATTACGATTGAGAGCCGAGATGCAATTGCGAACCTCAGTCTCAGTAGGTGGTTCTAAATCTACCGACCAGGGCATTACATCAGAAGTTTGTGGAGGCAGCAAGGTAGAAGCAGGAGGCCAGCTAAATTGACCCTCAAAGTGTTCCGCCCAGCGTTCCAACCTTCTGGACTTATTATAAATTAGTGTGCCATCTGCCTCGTTGATAGCTTCACTGACAGACGGTCGCCTGGGACCAGTGGCACGGATCAGCTTAAAGAGTTTGCCGGTGTTCCCTGAGGCAAACTCTTTAAGCTGATCTGCACTAGTCACTTAAAGATGTTCCTCACATTCCTCTGTCGCAAGTTTAGGTGCGTTCTGTAAATGTCTGCGTCACCGCAACTGCAAGTGAACTGGCAGATGATATGAGAGGCAAAGTTCTCTGACAAGGAACGATCAGGACAATGGACACTAATCTCATGGGTGGAACGTAACGAATGCAATTCCGCTGCGGGATAATTAAGATCAATAACAGAATCCAACTTTTGACTTACATCGTTAGTATTGCGGTCTCCAGTGTAAGGAAGGTTGATGAAAAACTGTTTCCTCGGCACTGGTTGTAGTTGGGAGTTGGCAACTCGCTCATTGCAACGAATTTCATCAAAATTTGATTGAACATCCATTCGGAAACATAAAACTCTTCAAGAGCTACTCTTCGAACTCTGGGCGTTCAACCGTGCAGTTTCTTTGCTCGACGAAAGAGCGTTCGTACTGAACTGTCTGTCAACCAGGGGCGCAAATTTAGAGAACTAAGTATTGCCCGCTCTATGTGACCTTCTGATAAACAGGCCGGCTAAGTGTACCGTCTAGGCGCCTAGAAATGAGAATATCTAAGAATGATGGTGGATCGTTCGGCTCATTGTTCTGCCACTATGCCTGAAACCTATATAAATGAATGTTTTGTGCAATCGACCGGAGAGAATAAACGAAACTTTTGCATGTATGTCTTATTGCCGTCTTGACAAAAAAATACTAATGAGCATAAACACAGCCATGACCCAAACGGCCCGTGAAAGTCTGCAATTTGCTCATTGATGTCACACACGCATGCACATGAGTACGTTTAAACAAACTGTACGCCGAAGTGACGTACGTTGAGAGCAGCGGTGATCGTCTAAATGCACGAAAACTACTGAAAGATCTATACTCGAGTAGGAGGGCGTTTCCAACGAGTAATATACGTAGTCACAAAGTCCTTCCCATGTCGCAAACGAAATCTACCGACTATTAAATGGAACAGGTATGACCCTAATAACCTGATATCAACTGCCTGATCATCTTGCAGACATTTCAAACTGTCAGTTACCCTGTTACAGCGTGCTGAGTGCGGCAACTCTTCACACCAGTGAACTGCGTTCATCAAGCAGTAACCGTCCATTGCGACTGCGTTTCTGGACTTATCCGAAGCCCGCGCCGATGAGTTGCCTCATTGCTAGGCGACCAGCGGGCTTGAGGCTGGCTATTTAGCGTTGAAAACTTGCTACTTCCCAAAATGAAAACAAAACGAGCGCATGTTCAAGCTTATCGACAAAGGGGCAATGGTAAAAGGAAGGATTTTAATTAGCCCGGAAGTCTAGGCTTTTTATCGGAACTCTCGGCTCTGCTCATCGCTAGTTTGTTTTGAAGTGTGACATTCGAACAAATGATTATAATCAGATGCTCTTTACGACAAATCCGAGTCTGCGCCTGAGTGGCATTGTGACTGATCACTTCATTAACATACCAGTGCTCAAGTGGTCGATACTGATTGGTTGCAAAACTGCGGGAATCACAGATCGGCCTCATATTGATGAGTGTTCAATCCTATACTTTTTTCTGTAAGACAATCCTCTCTTGCTTTTCATTAGCCCTTATGGGTTTGTGGGAGGTTCTCCGTATCCGGGTACTACCGGTTTTTTCAAAAACACCCGACTGTTCTTTTCTGTACGGTCGATAAGTGGCTGGCCCCTCAGACGGGGTATCCAGTTTGGTTAGAATTCGTCATCTCAAACCATAATGCACTTAGGATTCGTACGGTGTTTGCCGCCATAGGAGTCCTCCCATTAACAGCATATGCGTGTGCGTTCTAGTCTCTTAAATTCTCTGTGCTTAACGGTGAAGCATAGTTTCATTAGGAGTGGTATCAAATATAGATCAGTTCTGTAAAATGGTGCAGGTTGCAATAGTCCCTTTGCCGTTTTGACTGCTGTTTCGGCCTCGCCATTCGACTGACTGTAGTACGGGTTACTTTTATGATGCTCCACTCTCTGTTGTACGGAGAATGTTTTTAATTCTGTGCCAGTGAACTGTGGTTCATTGTCTGGGAAGATCTCGAGTATGTTACATCGATCCAAGTGAGCCCGGAGTTTATTAACGATAGCGCTGGAAGTAGTAGGGCCCAGCTATTCAAACGTGTTAAAATCGCTGGAACGATCTGTTGTGACCAACTGCTGTTTATTGTTGTATGTGCAGTGATTAACGATTTCCTTGGTTGCTGCAGTTGACCCCAGTTAACTGCTCATCATATTTCCAAACATTTGTGAAAATATACGGTTTGTTTAAAAACCTTATCGCATTCTTTTAGTTTGATGTTCGTTGGGACTACATTTCGATGGTTACTCAGAAAAGGCGTTTTAGATTGTTAGTGGACGAGCGTCTAGTGCATACCAACGTGTCCACTACATATGTAAGGACATCTATAGATATTATTTATCAAGGTCTTTGATGAATTTGACGTACCAGTATCGTTTCGACAGTTTGTCTAGGGTCGATATTCCGACAAAAGATACAACTTTGGATGCAGGGTTTTAAGTAACTCTACATATGAGGTTGATAAAAAAAGCTCCTTTGCTGTCTGGATACAGCTCCTGTGTGTTAGGTGAACATGCTCCAGCATCGTTCTTTTAAATTTTCTCTTATTTGCAATTTATTTTCCTTCGAATACTAAACCATCTTCTTGGGCAAACTGATCACGCTTTTGAGAAAGAATGCTAGTTCCTCCAGAAACACTTTTCTATCGTGCGGCCATCCGTTTCTAATTGATTGAGTTGTCAGTGTAAAGTAGCGTCTTGCGCCGTTGTTTCTTTGGGTTATGTGATTATATCATACTATGTATTACATCGTATACAGTATAATTGCGACAATGTCAAGAGGAGGCTCGCCAGCTGTGTAAACTCGAGTTTCCGACTGACAGACCAACTGGACGTCATATTAACGGACAGTCTCTGCAGCTTTCTTGGTGCAGCGAATAACGGTTTCCTCACCATTGAAACCAACGGCTTGTGACAGGTGTGAACCGTTGTGTTCACATCAAAAACAGCAAATGAAGGAGTGATAAAGTGAACTTCCAACCAGAACAAAGCACTGAGGTTGACAAAGATGACGCTGAAAAACGATAACAAGTCCCATAATTGCGATGTAGTGAAGGTTAATTATTTCAACCCACCTAGTACAATGAACTTCTGATTTCATAAATCAGGCGAGCTCTACCACGAACTAAGCCCAAGTATAGGGTCTCACTTTGAAAATGGTCAACTGAAAAACTTATGGGGAATGCGACAGCTGTGATCAGTTGTAAGTGGAATTCAACTGACATTGATCAAAATCCAATGCTACACACCAATAACAAATTAGATAGGCGGACTAAGATGACATCCACTTCACACCAGTCACGAATATCTTATCAGTGACATTGAAAACTGGCGAAATGCTGCCACCAAATACCATGAATCTGGCTAACCTATGCTATATGGGTGTTCAGTGATGGCCACCTAGTCGCTACGAGGAAGCACCACTCAAAGATCAACAGACATCCCAGGTGTAGATTCTAGGATGTCATTAATTATCCAACGACGTAGAAAAGAAGCACTCGTTCCCTTCTGGTAAACACCATTTGAAGTGGTGTACATTCGTGGCAGAACCCACAATTCTTAAAAACGACGGACAGCTCCACGTGCCTTCAAGACACCTTTGTAGAACACGCAATTTCAGAAGGCGGTATGAACAACCGAAATGGAGGGGAGAATTGAATATGTCACTTGAAGGCCGATGATACAAAGCTTGTAACAGTCAGGTTAAAACCTCGCTTGTTCTTTTAAATACTAACTTTTCCGGGTTCGATGGGTCGAGGAAAGATTCCATTACCCACAATCTTGCAAGCTTTAGGAGCAAGTACAGTGTCTCGAAAGCCCGTCGGTGCCTTAAAAAGTATGTTCGGAGTCACCGCCAAAGAAAGAAAAAGTGGAATCAGAAACTGAATTTAAGTATGCTTACTAACAACCCGCCGTCAACACGATTGCTTTGATTCCAGTTGACATGCCCAAGGTGAGGGCTTTCAGCATGGAATAGTCAGCCGCTCGTCGCTAAAGATCAAGAAAAGAAAAGAGTAAAAACAAAGCATAAGTGCAAATAGTTGAATAAAGACAAAATGTTACAAACAATGGTCTGTAATAATCCGGTCTGGTGCGCAAAACAAAACAGAGCTTAGGACCGAAAGACATGTTAACTGACAACGGCGAGTGTGCAAGCTCTGAAAACGAATCACAAACTTTAAAACGTATCAATCGATAATTTTGAACTGCCAACGTAGAGCAAGAAGATCGATATGCTCGAGCGCTGGAATAAGAAACAAGAGATCACGGGTGGCAATAACGTACCATCCATAATACACAGCTTAAGGAATCTTGACAATAAATTACCATCGCAAACGCAGGCATGACTATGGAAGAACGAGAGCCGTTCGTGAATACGCGAGCAAGGTTTATGACAAAAGGCTACAGGACAGTGAAATCTAAAAATATGGAGGATCCAAAATCTAACATATCAGGTAGATGATCTATCCAAACAGTTCCCGATCATTCACACAGAAAGGGAATCAACCTGAGAAGCTGTGGAGAATACCACTCCGATTCACCGTTTGTCCAAGCCCCGACACAACAGACAACTCAATATCACTTTAGAATGCAGCATCAGGATTGGACAAACAGTTTCAATGTTATATCTTCTGCTATTCGCCAAGTTTTTTGTTTTGTGGTAGACTAATCAGCATCAAACTTGTGACGCTGAATGTCCTGAATGTCAAATAATGACAAACTCCGATTTCCTTGGTGCTGACTTACATCAAATAAATCTGTGTTCTTGTCCCATGAATAGCAAATGCTTACGGCAACTAGTCCGAGGTCTTCTCCTTACTGTTTATGCAGGAGATTTGAATTCAAGCACGATTCCTAGGGCTACTTGAGGTCTCTAATTTCAAGTAGTACAAAAATCGATCCGATTAACAGTCATAAACAACAGGTAACCAGTACCATCTTCTTGGGGGTCCCGGTTCGAAGTCGGTGATTCCGCTGACAGCGAAGGACGAGTCTAAGCCAGAGATATACAGTGAATAAGGCATCGCCACCCGACATCCATTACTAAAGAATGCAGTACGCCGCACTTGCGAGTAATACTGAAAGCTATTGGATTACAGGATGAAACACCAACCGCTCGAAATGATCCTAGTGTGAGGATATCTTTCTAACTGCTTCCTCTCCAATAGGAAAGCAGCGGTCTAACCACCATGGAAACAATTGTACACTAAATACGGGGCGGTGAGCTCTATCCATACAATCGATAAAATGACATAAAAAGTTGGTGAACCTAAATGCCCTGCTACTGCTTGCTCCTACTTAACCCCCTTGATGATTGCTCTCGGAGAGACCAGATCTAAGAATCAACATACCTTAAAACACAGACACAGTACTTAAGTAGCAATATGTTAGCGAATCCGACTCTTCCGTCCAAAACCACCTTCTTCCAGAAAACGATTTTACCCAATCAGAATGAGCGGAAATGTCCTGACCAGTCGAGAGGTAACCGTTGCCGTATTTTTTACCTTTTCGACCCTTATTCCGCTAAGCTCATTGGTGGCTTAGTGATCTCAACTATTATTTCAAGTAACCGTCTTTCGATCTTCTGTTTTGAGAATGTTCGTAGATCGCTATACATCATATAAATATCCTGTAATTTTCTCCTGGATGCACACAATTTTGGAACGGAACAAACTTGCTTTCTGCACCCGTCTTTTAGTTTACCTTGGGGGCAATTACCAGGGGCAATTGCGTTATTCTCGAGACCAAGATTTTCCGTTTTATTTATCACGAAGAGGAGAATTCGATTTTCATACCGTGGACGAACAAACATATTTCTTCGAGGGTTTACAACATACTACAGAATGACAAACTGACCAAGTCGGACATATTCAACGTTGTTTCAATGACAACGAAAAAAGTTGAAACAAGTAACGGCAGGCACGTGCCGTCGATTGTCCAAATGCGGACCATATTTGACTAAGGAAAATGTTGGAGGCACAGGTAATGTGCACACGCGCGTTTCATGACCAAGAATTTTGATCCGTCATGTCACTGAATAATTGATAATGAATGTGGGAAGTACTCAGCGGTACTCAACTGAACAATGGAGGCGTAAAGACTGATCAACAACGGGCAGCAGATTGAACGCGAGAAAAAAACATCAAAGCAGAACGGGCATGAGGCAAAGCATTAAGCAAAGAAGGCAGACAGGACATCTAAGAAGACAAGATTATTTATACAGGAGAAAATAGAAGCACAGTATAGTGAAGTGCACGTTATTACTAGCCCCGCGCAAAGCGGTCTGGCATTTTGATTGTCGATTTAGTGGTTACACACATCCGGTTCTCAAATCACCCGGTGTCGTGTCAAAAGACACCATGACAACTTGCGTTGGTCGTAAAATGTTTTCTCGGTTGTCTTCAACACTTTTGTGCATACTTCCTTTTCTATGAAGACCATGTTAACGGAAATTTAGCCTACAGTTTCCCAATAGCGTTCGATCATTAGTTGTGAGAAATGGTTGTTGCTGCCTTGTTAATAAAGAAGATCGGATGGCCACATGTTCTTGTCGTGGGGTAAATGTACAACGTCTCACTTATTGAGTGCTCAACAGTGAACAGCTAGTTGAGACAACTACAAGATCAGACGGACTACAGCTGACAAGTGGAGTAGGGAATCAACCATTTAGTTGGTTTATCTCACCTGGATGGGAAAAGAATTATGTACTTAGGATCAACAAATAGAACTCTTAAAGATGATGAACAAGTACCAGGACACAGAGCTACCAATCGACAGGTAAACATTTGCAGGGTCACCGATCACGAATCAGCTGCACATTACCGACACTACAACCGGATTATGTGTCGGGCAAATCTGTTAGTATAACGTAGCAAAGGATAAGGAGAAACTTGATAGGACTGAATTAAAAATGGCATTTTTTGTGTAGAAATAGGTTTATAATAATGACAATGGATATCCAAAACAAATCAAACCCAGATGAGGTCAAATGGTGAATCTGGGCTTCGGCTGGGTTCGAACCAGCAACAGAATTCCCAAAAAAAACGGCAAGCACTCTGTCGGCTGAGCTAGGAAGCCACGCGGAGAACGTTGGTGGATTTCAACGTGAACTGTTGAGAAATCCCGCTTGGATAGTCAGTCCGCTGGATCATTTGATGAATTCCATATGGCACAGTGGATTGGGCGAGTAACTAAGTCCAAATATGAAAGTTCTCAACTCCCAGCGTAGGTTCCTAGCTCATCCGGCAGAACGTTTGCAGCGATTGAGCATGTTGTTTCTGTTGCTGATTCGGACCCGGTCGAAGCCCAGCTTTTTCGTAATTGGGTCTCATCTAAATTATGAAATCTACCACGTAACTCATAAGTCAATCAAACTTAATTATAAAAGCAAGTATAGTAAACAGGCATCTTCGAAAATGACTAACGAACCTTGGCAGTCTCCGGTGTACGCCACGCGGTCAACACATTGGATCGTACGAATTCATCGTACGCTGAAACAAGTCTCACAGTTGATACAGTGAAGGCGACGATCCCACCAATTATTAGAGGCATACGCCTTGCCCTTTGACCCGTTTTACTCAGCTCAGTATCTTGCAATAATAGCCTACAGATGAACGAAAGGAAAATGTCAAGATGGGTAGAAACTATGTTTACGGCGAGAAAAATAAAGACTGGAGTCTGATCCATGGAGTAGATGCTGCCAAATAATCGTCCACCGACTGGGGAGTCGCGATATCCGCATTGCTGGACAGTTGTAGATCAGAGAGATCACTGATGAGACCATGCTTAATTATTGTGTTCCGATGAGCCAGATCGTCGTCGATTTGAGTAGCGGTCTTCCCAAAAATTGCAAAGTCAGCATCAGAATCGTCGTTCATCAACTATAATGTTTGGATGTAGGCGTCCGCGAGGCTAAAAAGAATTGAAGCGGATGTCTCGTTAAATGCACATGATGCTTCTAAGCCATATAGTAAGTTAGGCAAATGAATATAAACATCAAGCGGTTAAAGAGTAGATAATTAGCGCTGACATGCAATTGAGATGGAAGATTACAAAAAGTCCACGCAAAATGCAACTATTTGCGAACCAATGAATAAACGTGCGTATGTATTAAAACCACGGCAGTCTCAGCCTCACAGTTAGTGGCTTTTGCGCAAACAATTGTGGCTAACACTTGGTAATCAACAAACCTTCCATGAACTTTGGTAATCGACAATCTCTACTATGTCCAATCACATTGAGCGCTGATTTCGAATCCACGCGGTGGTCGGTCTCTAACGAATGTCTACTAATCGACGAAGTGACTGTGGAAATGAGCACTGATTTGCGTGGTTGCCTGAAGCATACCATTCACCAGCCATTTCGGAATATGCTCGTCCATTCTTGTTTGGGGCCTTCTGCCTATGTATGTTTATCCGTAGCAACCGGTACAGCTATAAATTACGCGAGAGGTAGAACCTGTGGGAATGTCTCCCCTCATTTACTACAGCATTAATCTTCTGGTGTCAGTGAGTATCATCTGTTCTGCGGTGTTGTAGGTCCTCTTGACTGCCGCTTTGAGACGCTGTAGACCTGATTACACTGATTGACACCAGAAGATTAATGCTGTAGTAAATGAGGGGAGACATTCCCACAGGTTCTACCTCTCGCGTAATTTATAGCTGTACCGGTTGCTACGGATAAACATACATAGGCAGAAGGCCCCAAACAAGAATGGACGAGCATATTCCGAAATGGCTGGTGAATGGTATGCTTCAGGCAACCACGCAAATCAGTGCTCATTTCCACAGTCACTTCGTCGATTAGTAGACATTCGTTAGAGACCGACCACCGCGTGGATTCGAAATCAGCGCTCAATGTGATTGGACATAGTAGAGATTGTCGATTACCAAAGTTCATGGAAGGTTTGTTGATTACCAAGTGTTAGCCACAATTGTTTGCGCAAAAGCCACTAACTGTGAGGCTGAGACTGCCGTGGTTTTAATACATACGCACGTTTATTCATTGGTTCGCAAACAGTTGCATTTTTGCACGAATATTTTGTAATGTGTCTGACCGACAAAAGCGCGAGAAATGAACCCGTCTTCCAAAATACTTGTTCTCCATTCAATGCCCCAATAAGTTGGCGGATACAAAATGTTTCATACTTGTGAGACGAAGACTTCTCGATCTGTCCATTAACTAACTAAATTGTCCAATAAGACTGCTGTAAAGTAGTTATCACAAATAAAATTTCGTAGACCATCCGGTGGAGCACTTGTACAAAAATACGTGGTTCCAGTCACTGGTTCCTATACAGCCAGTGTCTGGATTTATATCTAATGGACCTCTTTCAACAATTCACGCATTAGCGAAAATGCCTTTCACAGAACCGATTCGGAGATACAGTTTAGTCATCGGAGAAACGTGTTAATTTGGGGACGCTCAGATTACTGCACGACTGCGTACGCGCGGACAACAATATATATCCACCGGAAGGGAGAAGATGAAGTGGATTGAAGCCAATCGGGAAAGAGGGAGATCTAAAGATATTTCTTGGGGAAATCTTGCGCGCAATGAAACGAACAAGTAAGGTTATGAGGTTAGGTTGATGAGGTATGTTACGTTAAAAAAAGGAAACAATTTCAATCCGAATATAAGTGGGGTCGCAGGTAACAGCAAAATAGAGAAGACGATTAACCTGGAGAACAAAACAACTTAACAGTCAAAGTATGATAAGGTCAGTTTGTTATAACCCGACCAGCCGTGCGTAATCAGAACACGAGACTGGAGAGCGTACACTGGATTTCTACAACTCAGTGAGTGACCAACATGAATGTGACATGTTACCCATACACATGACCAGTCTGACAAACAACCAATCAGAAAGTAGAAACCTATTGATCCAATTTAACCAGACCACCAACGGCTGGTAAGGCAAATAAACAGGTGTTAGGATAAAAGTACAGCGACAGCCTACAATAGTGAGAGCGTGCCCGTAACAGAATTTTGCCCAGCTACCCTTCTACTAAGATGTAAACGTCAAAAAAACGGCTAGACCAAGATGTTTGGAAAGAAATTCAATGGAAGAGAAAACAAACCTGAGGGATCTAAATAACATAATTTAACAGCAGGCATTTGATACACAAATACATGTAGCAATAGGTAAATGCCGGCCGGTTATCAAGTGCGATGTGAAACACTTTGATTTTCAGAATGTGAGTGAATCCTGAGAAACTACAATCTTTGAGTAGGAGGATGAGGTTTAAGTTGTAAAAATCCCGTGTCTAAATCTAAAGGTTTGACATAAAGGTTTTTAAATTTTGCAATGATCAACCAGGGCGCGATTAAGAATAGGGCGGCGTCTGCGAGACACTGCCCTGCTTCATTAAGTCAAGGCTGCTCCATTTCACTGTCATGTCAATCTTACCAGATGGAGTAATGGAGAGGTTTGTCCGACAGAACACCGAAATATAAACTTCACCCCTTATGGAAGTCTGAATGACTATGCCGACAACAAACTTCGACCAGCAAAATTAATGTTAGACGACAGCTTACGCCCTTCCAAGTAATCCGATGCGCGACTATAACTTCAAAACGCCTCTGCAAGACTGCTGAGATAGCGTGCACTTAATGTTCTATAATGAAGTTACTGTAACTGGTAACCGGCTCGCGAATTTGGAAAGCAATATCAACAGCGGAGAAGGATAGGAAATACAATGGAAGCCCTCATCTCAGAAGCAAAGGCAGTCTTCGTTATTAGAAGTTAACTCCTAAACGTGAGGACTACAGATATAAGGCAGCAAAGAGGTTACTGCAAATCTCCGACATTAAAACATGGCCGCTCCGAGCAGAGTGTTTGAGAGGTCTTCGGATATTCGGATAGAGATGTCCACGATCGAGCGCAAGTCTAAGGTGATTTCGACAGATAAGTCAATATGAGGTCGGAAGGTGGATAGCTGATATAAGAGTCAACCAAGTTCATTTGCCCATTCTGCAATAATGTACGGATCAAAGTGATTGGATCATGTACTAAAGAAGCCAATCAAGAGTTTGGAGTGTCAAGCGACTGCTCAGGCAATCAAAAGTAGTGCGTGAACACACGATAGTCGCGGAGAGACAAAGCAGAACAGCTCGTGGCAGGTTAGCAGCTGAAAGCTGCATTCTCTTTCAGAGTCAAGACATTCGCGGCGCGCAGAGATGTGGTTAGGAAAGTCACACAGAGTGAGTTAGGCCAGGCAGATCAATAGGCAGAGGTCTGACAAACCACTATCTCCTGATCCTCGAAGGCTGAGGGTCGGAAGAAGGTGGGCGTTATATTCCGGAAAAATTACCTTTCCTGGAACACTGCAACCCATTCACTGCCTTGCGGTATAGACTTTTGAGTCAGAAGCTTTGGTTGAGAATCCTGCCTAGGTCTTGGCAACCTGGCATTAGCTCAGTCCACGTACAACCATGACTATTAACAACACCCGTAATTCCCGACTGCATCAGCCGTCTCTCATGATGAACCGGGTCGACACATCTGTTGCACACAACAAAGTGGATGGATGAAAACGTGCTACTGCTGACGCCTCCTCACACTGTCCTGTCGAGTTTAGTCCTGAGGCCTCTCCAGACCACCATTTCTGGTGATTACTCTACAGGTATAGCTAATCATAGTAACACTGCCGATAAGTCGCATCTCTTACCATTCAGCCTCAGACCTCTCGCGCCCCTTGATTAGATCTAGAATACGAACTAGTATAAGTGCTTTCAACGTTCGCATTCCAAAACTGATGGGTCAACAGGCCGCTCTCACACGAACGGTAGACTCGTTGCATGTCGATGTCTGCTGCATTTCGGGGACTAGGATCCAGGACAATGGTCAACGTATGGAAATAACTGCGGCCGTACTGTGAATTCGGTACCGGTTGTACACTTCGGGTGATTCCACGATCGTCGCGACTGGTCACACGATGGCCACAGTCGCATTGGTAGATTGGATTCCTGTTAACAGTATACTTTGTACCGTCCGATTGGCAGATTCCGTTAAGGCCAGCTGTAGACGCGAAACTTTCAGAATTCTTTTCAGTGTGTCTGTTTATGCTACAGCTGATTGCATTGACAACGGAGTCAGATCTGGCAGCTCTCTTTCTCCCGTAACGTGGTTCTGGTATAGTCATTCTGGACGGATATATGGACGCCCTCGTCGATCGCCTTGCTGAGGTCTAGTCTCGTTTGGGTGGTAGGTTTAGGATGGCGGGCGACTGTTAAACCTGTGCACTGAACATAAGCTAGTTGCAGTCAGCTCTAGTTTTAGGCATCGTGTGCGTCGTTGTTACACTTGGTGCCTCGTTCTCTAAATCAGGCCTGGTCACAGGTAGCTCATATAGCTGTTAGTTACAGATGATGGATCTCCATTCAGAGCTGTATTTCTTATTGAAGCACATACTTGGATTCAGATCGTGCACCGATACGCTAACAACGACTCGACCGAGAGCAATGGCTGGCTGTTGAGAAAAACTGGCTATGCAGTCAGTAAAGCATAGGCATCAAACTAGCTTGGGAAGTAAACAGCAGTTCTGATCTCGAAAATCCTAATAGCTGCTGGACCTAAATCTCACATATCATTCAGGAAGCAGTTACTGTGGCAAACGACACGATAGTTCGTTAGCTAAACAAACGTTGAATGTCTGAGTTGTTAGAAGCCAGACGCAACGTTCATCCTGGCAGTTCACATAGTAAGTTTATGAGTGATATCCGTAAGTAGCCGAAACGTAGCCCGAATGCCAATCGTTAGACTTGGCTAATGGAAAAAGTCACGGAAATGGAAACCGCTGCTTCTTTAGGTAACAGCGGTAAACGGTTCAAGCTTATTCGTGCTACTAGTCTCAGGCGATTGTCTGTCAATGAAGCTATCAGCGAGGGAAATCGCACATTGATCCAATAATAAATCCAGACGTTTAGAGCGCTGGACGGAACATGTTCGGGGTCAGTTTAGTTGGTCTGCCTTTACTGTATTACCTCCATTAACTTGTGATATAGCACCCAAGTCGGTAGATCTAGCACCACTAACTGAGGTTCAGAATTGTCTATCGGCTCTCAAACGTAAAAAGGCTGCCGGCCCAGATTATATCACACCGGCACTTTTCAAAGAATGTTTCAACAAGGGAGACCACCCCTCAGTGCTGGGGTCACTCGGTGATAGTTCCAATATTCAAAAAAGGGTCCGGTGCTCTTGCGAAAACCATAGAGGAATTAGCTTGATCCCGGTCATTAATAGGGTTCTCATACCCATTATACTTCGTCGACTCGCTGCAACTCGGGAAGTAAACACTAGGGAAGTACAGACAGGGTTTCATCCTGGGCGAGGATGCACTGATCAAATCCTCACTCCTCGCCAAATTCTGGAGCAGCGTCATGTGTACCGTCGGCCAACAATCGCCGAATTTCTCGACTATCAAGGTGAACTGGATTCGGTGGATCGATCTACAGTTTTATATTTGCTCAAACACACGGGTGTACTGACCAGGTAGGTAAACATTCTGTTGGCATCCTATACTCAGACTTCTGCTCAGGTTAGGTTTTACGGTGAACTGTCTGATAGTTTCAGCATCAGGAGTGACGTGCGTCAAGGCTATCCCCTTTCACCACTTTTGTTCGAATTCGTCGTAGACGAAATAATGGCAGACTGTCTGTGACACTCACAAGATGTTGGTGTGGACCTCCCACCTGGTGGAAGGCTGACTGATCTTGATTATGATTACGATAAGGTGTTGCTGTTTGACAACTTTCAAGCAGCAAAAACGGAGCTACACGTTATTTCGCGTTGTGCTAAGTACTTCGGAATGTGGTTTGCAGCGTGTGTTAGCAGCGGTGCAAGGAATAAAAAGAAACGCGTGTCGCCAAGGCTGGGGCGGGGTTCGCTAATCTGGAGGTATCTCTGGCGACAGATAGACATATCTCTGAGGCTTAAAGGTCACGTACATAAGGCAAAAGTAAAGGCTGTGTTATTTTACGGCAGCCAAACGTGGCCGCTCAGGGTAGAGGATGTGAACTGTCTCCAGGTATTTGACCACCGATGTCTGCGTTCGATCGCTCGCATCGGGTGGCACCAACGATGAGGCAGCGAAGGGGTTAACTGGTAGTGACTGCCAAATGAGGTAATTTTGTTCACACCTTACATCTGCACAGGTTTAGATGAGTACGCCATGTAATAAGCATGCAAGCTAGTCGTCTGTCACTGTTCGCCGACGCTGCGGCAGACTGGCGCAAGGTGCGAGGTGGACATATAATGACCTGGCGTAGAGAAATCAAGTCGTTCATCTGGGCCTGGCCACTGTAGGTCGAGTTCGTCTCTCAGGCTGCGGACCTCGTAATTTACATAGTCGGGGGCCGAATACGCTAGGTAAGATGGCGGCTAATCGAACTCAATGGCGTGAATGTTGTTGGTGTTTCGGTCAAGTTGTCTGTGAAGTGAATGTACTTAATGACGCGGGGTAGTGAATTTCGTAAGGAAGTTGTCTTGCTGATGACACTTCACTTTCACTTAAAGCTCGGTTGTTGTTTCTTGCAAAGTGTAGGCATCTTTATGTCGAATGTTTGGATACAGACAGACGTGGTTATATTTGGTAGTTAGGCCTCTTCCTCCCCCCTTCTAGTTTCCTCTTTTTGTACAGGATTTGCTTTCTTCCTCATCGTTGTGTGGCAGTTAAGTGAGTTTCGAAGTCCCCAGCCTGAGGGACGATAGGGACCTACGTTGGCCAGCCCCCATGTGGGATACCTCATTTTTCTACGCAAGACAGTCATCTGTCCACCTTACGCCATTTGCTTCTTAACAGTGATCTTCTGTGCGCTCATTGCTATATGTTGGTAATCTGTTATCTAACTGATTCTTGTGAACCTACACGTCTTTCACCGCTTTGCTCAAAATGGGCACCACACTCTGAGAACCTCGTATTGCTGAAAAGAGAAAGGCGAACATTAAAAATTTGCAGCCTTCATTCCTGTATATCATCAAAGATTTGGTCAACGATTCGTGCGTCGACTCTCATTTGCACGCTGGTTTTAAAATTTGTTAAATCTGCAGTCGCACCTCAGAAGTCCTCAATCTCAGACGTGAACTTCCTCTTAATTCCGTACTCCTGAGACTCATCCGCCTGACACAAGACTATTTTGGTAGATTTTTCAAACCCGTCTCGGTTTGAGAAATCATAGAGCTCCTTTAAAAACAGACAGCACTTCAGCTTATCACACCTATTCTTAAACGATGGTTTCCACTGAACCTTAACAGAAATCAGCATGTCACATACAACGCAATAACCAACTAAGGATGTTTATTCTCAAGAATAGTGAAAGTCCCGTTTTTGACTGCTTTTATCGCGGTATCTAGTCGATGAGTACCTATAAACCTTATTGTAACAATAACTACGCGCGATTGATCTCGAAAGTCAGATGTATCTCACGCTCCACCGTCATTCAACTTCCCAGGAAACTATCGTCACGATGCGCAAACAGTCTTCACTCAACAGTATGTTACTATACGTGGTGGAAAGTACTTTTCTGTGGGTAAACATGGGAATAGTTGTTTCAAAGGATAGAGGAACGCCGGTACAGATTGTCAGATACGTTGCGACACGTGATTTTCTGAAACGAACCAATTAGTGCAAAACAGTTTCCGGGCGGAATCGTTCTGTTAGTGTTGTTTTGGTTAATCACTGCAAATGTCACATAGGTAGTTCTACTCTAAACATGGTAGGAAAACAGTTGTAAACATCCTTAAAGTATATACATATATATATGAGAGGGAAAAAAGAATCTAGGACGAATGACCCTGCATCAGGAGTTCAGACTATTCGTTAATGGTAGTATCCACCCTGAGCAATTTACAGGTCAGAGGTTGTCAAATACCCCTGGCAGGGCTTCTCAGACTACAGTAGGCCCGTGGTACATGCGGTCGAAAACACTCAATCTAATTTTGCGTAGTGAAAACTTCGGTGCATTTATAGTTCGGGGAGCGCTTCGAGACCACCTGCGTGAGTTGGAGGATTAAATTGATCTGACAACGGAGCTGATGGTTGAGTGCAACAGATATGTTCAACTTCAGGAAGACGCACAACTCTAACACTTTGCTGACATTAGGCGCACTATTGGCGTTAATGAGAAATGGATATAACTTGATGACTTATAATACGAAATAATTGCGACAAGTATGATGTCAGGTCTGGATGAAACATGCGTGTAGGATAGTCCCATAAGCATAACCTGCTCCTAAGGATGCAAAGTACCCATAAATTAATGTGATTTTTCCATTACGAATAAACAGGGCTCAATAAAGGTGTGATTTGTTTCTTTTACCGCCACTCAATTGCGCATGAGGTTTGCTCCCCGTTGTGTCCATCGTACTACGAAGAATCGCCAGCTGAGACCAGTTCAAAACTTGAACACCATTTTTATGTATGCAAGACGCTAGACATCCGCGTATATTGTAAGGGTTCTCCATTTTCCTCTAATGCGTTTATAGGGATAGTTGCTGCCTTGCTACACAATCTTCTGTAAAAACGCACTTAGATGCACTTTTCAGGAAATAACGAATGTGCACATTAAAAATCAGTATATTGCGATCAACCTGACTCCAGCCAAGCGTGACAGTTGAGAGAATAATGACTGTTCTAGGAGCAACAAATTATTGACTGTACTGGTGCCAAGGCGATCTGAAACTAAACTCGTGATCGAGTAGGTCGAAGTGAGCAGCTAATACAATGAGACGAGTTAAATATCAACACATGGTTGCATCGACGTGCTGGGACATTAACGTCTTAAAATACCGGGTATTCCAGCCCAAAACATTGAAAATAAATGCATCGGTGGTAGGTTTCTTTAGCTCACAGTATTGACGATACGACTAATAACGAACAGCTCACTTTCATGGTAGTATTTTATGAATCGGTCGACCCCCCAATACTTGTACATATCCCGGGATTCCCTATCCAAAGTATGGGTTTGTTCACCTCCTAACAGATTACTGATATAATTAGGTGAGCATTCTGAGATGGATGAGGTTATGTTTGACTGCTTGAATTAGTGGTTAGGTGAAAAATTGGTATGCACAAAAGGTTATACAATCCACTGATATCGTGAAATAAACAATAAAACAGGTTATCTATTCTGGGTGAGTGGATGTTCAGTCAATGTGCGTAAGGAATGTGCTGCAAATTTTGAGCTAGGGGTCTGTCACTTTCAAGTCAAGTCAGGTTTTGTTATTCAAAGCTAACCGCTGCCGTCTATTTTGCATCCAAACATGTACTGGACTTCAGAGAGTGGTCGGCGCGCTGAACCACCTCCTCGTGGTGCCGACTGGGCGGTCTCGGTGCAAACCTTGACCGGCTAAGTGTTCAGCAACTCCAGATAGGGCCAACCACTCTACCTGGTTTTAATCGTACTGGTTACAATCGATCAAGACAATGGAATTACCGCCGGCACCTCCGTGCAGGCAACTACCAGTACACAGGATAGGCGAGCGGAGTACACCTGTTCAGAATGTGGTCAGATTTGCAAATCGAATGCTGGCTTGTCGGCGCATACTCGTATGCATCGACGCAGGAATGGTGCAGAACAGGAAGTGGACAGCCAGCCTGCCACAATCTTTGACTGTGCCAACTGTGACCGCAGCTTTCCCACCAAAATCGGTCTCAGTCAACACAGAAGGCATGCACATCCCGTCGAACGCAACAATGAGAAGCTCATATCCATGAAAACCGCCGGATCCAATTGGTCTCAGCAAGAATCGGCTTCTCTTATCAGATGTGCCGATGCTCTGGCTCCGTTTTGTCCTACTCGACGCGAACTTCATCATCGGCTTCTGTCACATTTCCCAGGTCGTACACTGGAGAGCATTCGGACTCGTCTGTATGCGCTGAATTGGCAGAGGAATACTGCTCCCGCTGCTAATCCAACCACCGTCCCACAGATTAACACGACGTCGGATATTGAGTCCCAAGCCGCTGATCACTCTGAGTGGTTTACCTGTTTGATACAAACAGTGATTACCCAACTGGAGTCCAATAGCGAGGCTTCTCTTCACAGTGATGAGCTACTAGCCATTGCCCGTGGTCTTCAGGCAGGTATCTTCACAGTGGTACAAGCTAAATCGCTGCTAAACATGCACGCTTCACTAGCCTTTCCGTACACCTGGCGTTTTGTCACTCGACGACGTGGCCGTGTTTACGTCGGAACCCACTTGACTACGAAACAGATACGGAAGGCTAACTATGCAGCGATCCAAACGCTGTACCACCAACGTAAGAAAGACGCTGCGTTTGCAGTTTTTTCTGGCAACTGGAGAACTGCCTATAAGATGAACCGCGGCCTCCCAGATAATTCCAACGAATACTGGTCCGAGGTACTATCGGCTCACGCACACATTGATGAACGACCACCTCGCGCGATTCTGCCTCCGGACTGGTCTCTGGTTGACCCGATTTCGGGAGAAGAAGTGTCACGCACTTTGAAGCATATGGGAAATACCGCTCCGGGTTTGGACAAATTGTTGCCCAAACATTTGAAGCGTATGAAAGCTGATGCCTTGGCTGGATACTTCAACCTGTTTTTGCTAACCCAAGGTTGTCCGGTCCATTTATGCCGCTCCCGCATCACGCTTGTACCAAAAGTAAACAATCCTTCATCTCCCACCGAGCTCAGACCCATCGCCGTATCTTCAACGTTGATACGTTGTTTCCATAAGATATTGGCCGATCGTTGGAATTCGCGCTTGCAACTGCCCGCCCTCCAGTTTGCATTCCTACATCGTGACGGTTGCCTTGAGGCGACCTCCCTGCTTCATGCGATGCTTCGGAACTCATGTATCACCTCTTCTAGTCTGTGTGCGGCTTTCATCGACGTGTCCAAAGCGTTCGATTCTATTTCACAAGATTCGATTATCAGATCGGCCCGAGCTTTCGGTGCTGCTCCACCTCTGACACATTACATTGCCGACTCATACAGGAATGCTTCTGTCACGCTCAATGGCCCCGTTCTACGGTCCCAGCGTGGTGTCCGCCAGGGCGACCCATTGTCCCCGCTTCTATTCATTATGGCAATGGATGAGGTGTTGGAACTATCTCGACCGGAGCTTGGCTACCAGTTCCACGACACGCTGGTTAGCGGTTTCGCCTACGCCGACGATCTGATCCTCCTAGCTGAGAATCCTACGCGTCTCTCTGAGAAGCTTGCTGCCGCCGCTAGTGCCTTGGAACTATCCGGACTGAAGATCAACACGCAGAAGACTAAACTTATGGTCATCCGCTCTGACCATAAACATAACGCAACCGCCATCTCCGATGAGTCTATCCACTTCGGCCCGGACATTATCCACTCACTAAGCGCCTCTGACACGGTGACCTATCTAGGTATCCCGTTCACCTGGAAGGGTAAAGCATTCACTCATCACCGTCAGCAACTTCGTACGATGCTGGATGAAACCACCAAAGCGCCCCTGAAGCCACACCAACGTCTTGAACTGCTGAGACAGCATCTGATCCCAAAGATGAATCACTCATTGGTGTTGAGCCGAGTCCACCGTAACACCCTCAAAGCCATGGACTGTACGGTTCGCCAATTTGTTCGACAGTGGCTCCGCCTTCCTAAAGACACACCAATCAGCTACATCCACACCCCAATTCGTTTGGGCGGTTTGGGCATCCCGAGTTTGTCTACCACTATTCCCATCTCGCGCAAATCTCGAGTGGAGAGACTTCTCTCCAGTCAATGTCCAGTTCTGCGAAATGTGGTCAGAGATAATTCATTTGGCCCTATCTTGAGGGAAATAAACATCCCAGTACGTGTTCAGGGTGTAGTGGTGACGAACAAGGAGGAAGCCCATGCGGCGTGGATGGATAAACTCTACCATTCGCTTGACGGTCGTGGTCTTCAGGAAGTGTCACGATCTCCACTCTCCAATCGTTGGCTGTTTAATCCAGATCGCATCTTCCCCAGAATCTTTATTCGTGCCATCCAGCTCCGATGTAATCTGTTAAGGACTAAAGTCCGAAATTCACGAGGTGGCCGAAGTGACCACTCAGTTCTCTGCCGTGGTAACTGCGGTCAACCGGAAAGCCTCGCCCATATTCTACAATCATGCTGGATCACCCATGACGCGCGTTGTGCCCGACACAACCGTGTGGCCAAAGACCTGGCGAAACGACTGCGCAACTCGGGCTATACAGTCTTCGAGGAGCTGCGAGTACCAACAGCGAGCTCGTTCATCAAACCCGATGTCATCGTGGTCCGTGACAGTGCTGCTGTAGTGCTTGATGTCAGTATAGTGGATGATTATCGAAGCCAATTTGCTTGGACAGACAAGATTGCGAAGTACGGGACCGACTCTCATAATGCTGCCATTCAATCGGTCCTCCATACTTTGGGCTGTGATGTGAACTCTGTTTCTCACTCACCTGTGATCATCTCTTTTCGCGGTATTATATTTCCTTCTTCAAGTAATGCTATTCTTCGACTGGGGCTGCCCTCTTACGCAGTCACGGATTTATGTCTACTGACTGTTCTAGGTTCCCTAAAAACTTACGACACATTTATGCGGGGAACCTGGCGTTGACTGTTGCCACCTCTCTGACAGTTGTCTCATTATGAAAGGACATTTTCTGTCCCGATGCGTGAGCCTTGACTGTGATAGCACTTTTGTGCCCTGAAGAGCCTTTTGGATTTTGCGAATACTGACCGTTTACCTATTTCCTTTTTGTTGTTGTTGTTATTTTTCATCTATTTTCCTTCAAATCCTAAACCCGTTTGTTATATACAACACAAATATCTTTTCATTTGATGATTTGCTCATTAACGCTTGCTATTCTTGTGAGAGGACTTGTCATTTGTTCAGTGTTGCTGACTACGCAGCGTCTCACGTTTGACAGAGAGCCTGTTTTTACATTCACCTTTTACATATCTGTTGTTTATTTTTGGTGTCACCGATTGTTCTTCTCTTGAACGAAGCTGTGTATATTGCTCTTCAAAATAAACGATAAATAAGAATGCGCTTTCTCAGTGCGTTTCTGAAGTTATAATTTACAAGTCACACGATACAAGTTCAGGAGTGCATAAATGGAAGGCATCCGCGAAGGTAGTTGAAGGGTGCATGAGGGCTAGAGAATGAAAAATATCCATCAGAACGCGTAAACCAGTGGATGTGATCAAAAATACGAAGCAACAAATGCAACAGACCTAAGCCAGTCGAGAATAAAAACGCCCCTGTAAATGTCCAAACGAGTAGTAACGTATTCCACACCATACGCCACTTCATAGGTAACGGTATGGAGCTTTCATATACGTCTTAGCAAACCCCGATTTTCCAAAGACTAGCAGTATCCAAACAACTTCAACTGGGGCACTGGGAAAGAAAACACAAAAATGACATCACACCGACAGGACACGAAAATGCCCAATACAAACAGAAGAGGTTAATCAAACAATTGACAGCAATAGGCAAAACAAACCAATCTAATGAAGGCCGAAAATCGATGGAATGTTCGCCTCATCAGGCACTGTGCAACGCAGACATGAACTGGAATGAATCACAATGCAGCTAAAAAAAGGTGTGGTCACAGGTAGCTAGAGGTTTCACCGCCTAGCCGAGCAGAGGTGTGGCGAGCAACAGTCAGACGGGCCCCAGCGTTTTTCAACAAATTGATCAGTTTTTAACTTATCGTTCGTTTCTTGCATAAATGCACATAGAGACAGGAGACAATGTTTGATACCACTGTTTCCACTATATAAGCATAATTAAGCGCAACAATGAATGCGAAATGACTGTAAGAATAATAGACAAACACAACTTGAGAGAGGTTGATGAAATAGACACTATTCATCCTTTTTTGAAAATGAGGCACATACTCCTTGCGTGCTACGCACCAGTGCATGCAGAAGTGATGATTGAAGTCACGCCGAAAACAAGACTTTTTACAGTTGGCTCTCTTCTAAGACGTGACGTTGTTGAGTCTATTGAGGATGCGCACACAAACACGTGCGTGTCTGCGCGGCTAGCACGTTTACGTGATTCACCAGCCACAGCACGCCAGTGGAACCGTAGCCTCCCTTTCTCCGTGCCTGATTGGAATGGTTCATGCGAATCTCTTGATTGGACATTTGAAACTTAGCCCACCTACACTTGCATTTTGGTGCTGTGCAACCTACCGCGTGTCCTAAAGATATGATATGCACGCAATGGAACACTATCTAGTTAATTATCATTGAACATGAAGACAGTCGAAAAAGATGGCGTTTCAATTATGTAGAGATAAAATCCCAAAGTTTATTATAATGTTTTAGTACCAACTCAGTTGTTCTATCAAAGGAAAGCACAGCTCCAAACCACTGAAGAGGCGCCATTACGTTTTCGTGCAATAAACTATTCCTATCCTCTTCTTAGATCGTACCATCAGAGGCCCCTACCCATCACGACTTCCCGAATTCATTCGGCTGTATCACTGAGGACGACATTATTCTGATGACTAAATCAATTATGTGAATATTCGTGACTTGATTGATAATTGGTTAAAGATTATTCTGATAATTCGAGAGTCGCACGCGACTGAGTGGCCGCTGCACTTTCTGTATATAAGCTTAAAGTTCCTACACCACTTTCAATTGAGAAGTACTTACTATTGTAATCGAAACAGGTTTCGATAGTCTTCTATCATCCCCCTCCCCCCATTTTCGTTAAACAACACTGTGCAGGATGTATAAAGAATTTGTTGCCGCTCGTCTTAGATGTGTTCAATCGCAGAGTATTCTTTTCCTCACGCACTTCGCACCTTCAGACACCAGCGTCTTTTTCGCACTGAGAGCTGCATTCCCCGTCACACACTCGAGTCAAAGATAAAATGTGTGGTCGCTGACCTTGGGTATCATTCCATTGAAGCGTCATACTTATCCAACTCTCGGCGGAACACACTGTATGCAATACCGACTACCAAGTGCAGAATATTACTTAAGTCACAGGACAAATTGGCGAAGTCATAGTTAAACTGAACAGTGTGAATGCCAACAGAGTTGTGTTCTTGCAATTAATCTGCACCTATTTTTTGCGTTTTCTCACTGTTGTCGGTTTAAATATGGATGCGAAAGCTGTGATCACGTGCGAGCAACGCTTAATACACATACACCAATGCTCGAAATATGAAAACATGTCCACGCTTCACCAGAGCAGCAGACCAAAAAGAAAACGCAGGGATCGCACAATTTATTCACTTATACCGAACGACCATTTTACAAATCCAACAAGGAACGATGAAAGTGAAGGCAGTACAACTGGCACGAACAATAAGAAGATATGGTAACTGGTTCCAAATCGAATTCCTAGGGTAGCATAAATTGAAAGCACCGGTGAATGTGCAATTTGTGGGGAAAACGGGGTTAAAAATCTCAACCTTTAATAACACCAATAGGACGAAGTTTGAGGACTTTGTTACTGATGCCCGCGGCTTGACCTGTTGGGACACGAAAAAGCATATATAAAGAACCTCAGCACCAGAAAGTATTGGACATTGTAAATTTTAAAAAATCCTACTTAAGCTTGTAAGCCAAAACGGAAGCTTTAGTGGATTACACTCTTGTAGTCACTGAAAGATTAAAACACTGTTAAATATACATAGGACTGTAGCCCTTTAATGTATATGCGCACCTGAAAATCAGTGAGACCATTTCAACACCAGAAACGTCTCCAAACAGCACGAGTCCAAAAAATTCGCTGTAGGTAAAACCTTATTCACTGCTTACCAGTAGCCAGAGTGTAATTCACCAAAATGAGAAAGCGGAAGGCGATGACACAGGTCGTAAGGAAGCTACTGAGCCATAGATTTTGAACATCCGTGATTGTGAAATCTGAAAGATGACACAATAATCTCCTGATTCATCGAGTGCGAATGAATTTTTGAACTACCAGGATGACTGGACACGGTCAGAACCGGTTACAAACTAACGCTAGTGAACGACATCCAACAGATCTGGAGGATGACTTACGGACAGTCTCCACGGGTTGGTTGGTTGATCTAGCACTGTCCGGACGAGATGGCACCTATGATTAAAGGACATAAGCACACTCGTCCGCATCTGCGCAAATCGCGGTTCGCGCGATCTGTTTCAACGAGTCGCAGTCGCAAGTCGCAGATGAACCAGGCTCCCAAAAGACACAATACGCATTTTTTCACGCTCTTATAAGCACCATATGACTAGCAGTCTCCATTCCCAGTCGCGCATACACTCTGCAGTAGAAAGCGACCGAACTGACTTCCCAACCAAACACTTTAATCCAACGATTTCTGGGAAACATCACCAAACAAACCTTCCACCGCTTAACTCCGAAGCTCGTGTTAGTAGGCGGGTGAACTGTACGCAACAAAGAGGATGCAGATGTGGCCCCGTAGAAATATCTTCGGAACGTTCTGTAACTTTCCAGAACTGATTCCGAAATGAACAGAAATTTCTCTAACCTCTACATTAGATAACGGGCTAACGTGCTATTTAAGATACGCTCCTGAATCTGGGGGAGAGCATAGTCCGTGGAAACAGTCAATTGTCACTGTGATGAAAGATAGACTCATGAATCTTTCTCAGACGTACTGGAATCAAGTCCCATCACTCACGAAGTTAGGAACCGACGATAAAACCTGTTACTAACTATCGACAAGGCAAATCTTCCGTACGGTATAGCCGCATATTCTTTCTGGGGTCTCATTCAGCAAAGCCGACCTAGCAATCTTCATGCGTGATGTGCGGCCATAACAGACGTGGTCGTCTATGGACCCCACCAAATGCATACATACCAACCTCAGAACAACACCTCTATCGTAGCCTACCTTCTCAATTCGATCCGTGGGTCCGCAGAGGTTATCTACACAAAATTAACTTTAATAATCGCGAATGTTTTCACTTTGTTTCCCATCAAACCTCAATACATCCAGGATTTCCAAAACCAAGGCTTGGTTACCCACACTGTACCATGTGAATATATCATCTAGTCCTAGGATTTCATGTTTGGTGATAGATACCATTAAAAAAAGACTGGGCTAAACAAACCGTATGCCTAGCATAAATTACTATTAACGGTTTTGAAAACTGGGACCAAATATTAACCTTCGACAACTGAAGGAAGTATAACGAGCGCAAAAGGCAACAGTAAAAAAAAACAGAACTCACAGGTGTTAACAACATCTGTGACATTTTTATACGACTCAGGAGCCTCTTCCATGACCAATTTGGGAGAAGCGACACGAATTGAAATGCCCTTATTTTGCAAATCTTCCAGAACATCAGTGTAGTCCAAATTACGGCGAGACTTGGCTCGTGATAACGCACGACCCTGAACAAAAAGACGATTAAACAAACTGTTATGGTATGCAAACATCTCCACTGCGATACTTACGGGAATCACTGTCTGGCTGAACTTCCGGATATAACAGGTTAGAGTAACCTAGTGAGGTGACGATTGCTCTAAAAACCTGTGAATGAGATTGTCGATCATTTTACCCTGGCTGTGATAGGCAAATGCATGAATACAAATAGACATAACTCGAGTGTTCAGAATAGATCCATCCGTTTAGGTTAATTTGAACAGAATGGAAAAACATAAAACGTGATGATCTTCGAAAAAAATTCACATACACAGCTAATTTTAAACATCTGACAAATGATCTGCAAAGCAGAAGCCATAGTTTAAGGGATTAAACAGATAGACAGGAAGGGAGGAAATGCGGAGCTTGTAATCGAGACTAACAAAACATGAGGAGGATGACTACCAAACTAACCACAATATCAAGAGGAATTGTTTCCGAACTCAAAACGGAGGTCTAATGGCCAAAGTCTCAGCAGATGGGGAATGCATGTCCGAATGTTCCGAAAAATCAGATAGAACGAGTGATTATGTGTTTCACCATAGATGAAATTGGGTGTCGTATGCAGAAAGACGAAGCTTTTCTAGATATGCTTCCGGCAACTTTGGGACATGTTCCTTTGTACGAGCAGGTGGTTGTTGGTTTATCCATTGTTGTTGATAGTTGTTCGTGTTTGGTGACGCGCGATCCTCCGTCCTGTTTCGTTTGGATGGATCTGCTTTACAGTGTCGGTGTGCGGTTGTTGGATCGTGATAGGTGAGTTTTTGTGTGATCTTATTGTGTATTTGAGACGTAGATGTGATTGGCTTTGTGTTCATGATGAGATCGGTATCACGACGGTCTTATGATTGCGTGTGATCAGTGCCGGATACTTTGATGTGTTTGTGGCTGTCTGTTTCTGTGGTGCAATCATGTATACATGCATCAATGCATGCTTGTGTGTGTGAGAGTGTGTGTGAGTGTGCATTGGTTCCTGACCTTTTCTGCTACCTTGGCGTGTTGGTCAGGCTTGTGTGCTGTTTTGATCCGAAGGGCTGTGCTGACTGTGACCTCGGTCGTTACAGGTTGAACCATGCCAGATTGGCCAAAGGGGAGCAGCCAGACAAAAAGCAGATGCGTCCGTTGTGAGGTGTTCGTTGTGTGTGATGTCAGTCTGTTGCGTTTCGGTTCGGTTTGTTGTTCTATTTTTTTGCCTGGTCTGATTCTCTGTATGTGATTGGTTTGTCTGTGCAGTATTATCTCTA